>CAUYQU010035856.1:0-40562 GCA_963574635.1 Cheracebus regulus
GCTATTGGTTGTTAGGGCTTAGCTGCTATTGGTTATTAAGAAGCTATGGTTGCAGCACTTTGTTTGCATACTGGGCTTTTTAAGAGAAGACCAGGCTGTGCAAGCATGCCTGAGTATGTCTGAGCTTGCTCGGGGCTTGTAGAAGGGAAAAAGGGGCAGGGGGCGGGGGGGCAGTGAGTCCGAGCTCCCAGCAAGGCAACCGGCCTTACAACCACCACCCTCCCAAACCACACACCCAGGAATGCATGAATGCATATTGCACCTTCCTTACAAACCTTCCAGGCAAAACCAGAGCCTTCTTCTCAGGGTAAAGACTAACTGGATTTCCTACCTTGAAAGAACTCTTTTACATTCGAATAAAAGGAAACTTTCCTCTTTCTCTCAAAGAAAGCCTTCCATTTATCACATAAAATGCAGAAGGAGAACATTTTTAAATTTGAAAATCTTAAACCTGCTTTTTCACTTTCACAGATAAAAATCCATTATTTCCTGATAACTTAGTGGCTGGAGCGAGGTAAAACAAGACGTGATTGGAACTGAAAGGCATCCAGTTTTATTTCTCCTCGCTCCTCTGATTTACTGTGAATCCTGGCTCTGTGCAGATGATGGCTGAGAGCAAGGGTTCACATCAATTGGAGCTCCAGGAAGAGCTGTCTCTGTGGGGGAAAACATCACCTTCTTAGAACATGTGAGCATCTCCCACAAAATAGACAAGGCAGAGGAGATCAATGTGACAGAAACAGTTGTCACATAATGATTAGCAAACGATCACACATAATAATCTCCTGCAACAGACTCCACAGAGGAGAGCTTGATTATTTGAACATTCAGCGGTGCTCATCGTGGCTGGGCTGCACTTGCAGCCTAATTTGTATTTTTACAGTTTGTGACACTGGAAAGCTTGAGGTAATTTTGAGTACCTTATTAGGCGTTTGAAATTCAGTTTGTAGCGTTCACTTCAAACGTCTGCCTTTTCATTTAGCACTTATTTAGTTGAGTGGGCTTGGGAGGGGACAACATCTGGGAAGCCACAGAGTCTCCAGGAAGTGTCGAGAGTAAGCAGCCATCCATGTCCACAGGAGAACAAACAGGAACAATCCTCTGTGGTCACATAGCGACGGCCTCCATCTTCCACAGGAAGCTCCAGCGGTGGGTCTGCTTTGTGACCTCTAACTTGGTTTTGCACCTGATCCCCCGGGAGCGACTGTGTGGCTATCAACCCCTGCAGGTATGTAATCTCGCTATGCCACATGGGGCTTGGAATGCTTACCCAGTATATGTGAGTCCCCTTGATGTATTGATGGGATTTTTCCCAGGTCCTGGTTTCCTCTGGGGACCCACAAACAAATCAGGTTCAATTTACATCTCAAAAGGGAAGAAAATTAGGACTACTGGAAGAGTTTTTGTGTTTCCAGTGGAATGAAGTGATAGGAGTACAACACATTTCAGGTTGCAAAAATTGGACCCCACCCTTATGACCTACAAACATCTGGGGAGTGGAAGAAATTGATGAGGTTAGATTTAAAAAAGAATCCTGGGGAGTCTGGAGCCCATGCAACCCTGAATCCTCCGGCACACACACACCTCACACCCGCTAGTGTACCTCGTACCTACTAGTGCACATACATGCCACATTTGCCAGTGCACACACACTCAAACCCACTAGTGCACACGCACAAACACCCACTAGTGCACATGCACCCCACATCCACTAGTGCACACGCACCCCACATCCACTAGTGCACATGCCCCTCACATTCACTAGTGCACATGCACCCCACATCCACTAGTGCACATGCACCCACACCCACTAGTGCACATGCATTCCACATCCACTAGTGCACATGCACCCATACCCACTAGTGCACATACACTCCACATCCACTGGTGCACACCCACCCACATCCACTAGTGCACATGCACCCCCATTCACTAATGCACATGCACCCCACACCTAATAGTGCACACGCACCCCACAACTGCTAGTGCATTGGCTATGGGCTCTCTGGTGCTCTGACCTGATCTTCTATTCTTTGTTCCTCCCCAGAGAAGCAAAGATTGTTTTCATTTCTTTGGGTCTTGTTCACTAATCTTTAATCTGCCAGGTGAATTGAGTCCCACTGAACCAGTAAGTAGACTCCCCATCTTGAATAATATTTGCATTTTGATGTCTGTCAACTATATAAATTATTGTAGTCCCCCCTAGTGATGCTAATGTTAGAAATTTTAGGCAGTTTGGCTAAGACGGCATTTCAGAATAAATGAAAATATAGGTGGCTTGCTTCTCAAGTTACACAACTAGGTACAAATTGGACCAGAAATGAAAGCCATGTTCAAAAGTGTTGTGATGTAGCACACAGTATTTACTTTCTACTTTAACCAAAGAACTTCAAACATACATTCTTAGCATTGTTCCATCCGGTCTGAAAATCAAGAGCTAATGCTAGAAACATCAACAAAATCTTGGGGGTTTTTGTTCTGTCTTGTTTTTTGCTTTTTTTTTTTTTTCAGCATGTGAATATAACTACATTAAAATATAAGTATTTTACTGAGGCTATTATACCCTTCAAATAGCTTGAGCTGTGATGTTTAATTACATACAAGGAAACAAGCAATCCACCATCTTTAATATCTACTTGTTCCTTGGAAATTCTGTTCAGGGGTTTTTGCTAAGTCAAATTAGCACACATTTCATAGAGGAGAAAGCACTGGATAGTGATGTGGTTGGGTTGGTGGTTTGGTCATGTTAGCAGCCAGAATGGGTAACTGTGTGATCTAACCAATTAGTTAAGCCGAATTTAACTAAAAACAGGACTTGGAACAATCATGTGCCTCCCTTCTCCCCTAATTAATAGGACCTATTTACACTGTTTAGTTGAAACTATCTGATTAAGCGATTTGATGTGAACAAATTCTATTTATTTTAATGGAAACAAAATAGCTTTTCAGAAAAAAACGTATTTTGTCTAAAAGATTATGCTTAACAATCCCCATGAATTTTTTCTATGTCCTTTTGGATGGTTTACCATGTTTTTCCCTTCTTGGGCATAACAGTGAAACTTTCTTGTCATCATATGGTTGTTATTATCACCTTATCATGTTGTCTAATTCGAATTGCCTGAAAGTGGTCTCAAAATGTGAGATATATTTTGCAAGACAGATCGGGCTGAATTTATAAGCATTTTAGGGTAAACATTGAAACTACTTCATCTCAAAAATAGAATTGGCAATACTGACATAAAGAAAAACAATGACAACAGTGTATGCATCAAATTGAGAATAATTGGCAAATCTCCACTTCATTTTACAGTGTGACATGACGATCTAATCTCTTTCACTATTGGAATGATCAATACCATTTGCAGCCGCTGGATCAATCCTGGCACAATCCTCATCAATTGTTTCAGTAACTGAAATGACCAAATCAATTTAATGGTTCAATGTAGTCATTGCTTCTATGTAGTTTTCCTTTCTTCTTTAATATTTATGTCTAACTTGTACATATGTCAGACTCACTGCATATATTTTAGAATTTCTGGAAATATATACTATGTCTTTTACTAGAAACTGGAGTTAAGCCTAAATAGATCACACACCACCTTCCTCGGTCTCTATCTCCAACAAGCACAAATGTTCCCTTGTATGAAGCTCTTTGTTTAAGGCTAAAACCATTCCACCCAGAAGAGTCTTTTCCAACCTTGATTACTTTCTCACCATCCAAAGGGTATTCTGGGGACAATGGAAACTTAAAAGTGAGAAAAGATGTAAGAAAAACAAGGAGAGAATAATGGCAGAGAAGGAGGCACTAGAAATTTATCCCATAACATAGACAATAATTGCAATGACAGAATTCATCTGATGTAACTATTTGGGAACTCTAGAGGCTATTGAAGGCTTACAAACAACAGGAAAAAGCTTGGATGGTAAATTGTAGTTTATACAGGTCAATTTTTGCTCTTAGCACCTCTCTGAATCAGCCTGCACGCACCTTGAAGGAGACATGGTGGAAAATAAGGAACTGATCCCAGACATCAGGGTTTCATGCTCTGATTGCGGCTTTTGATGGCAGACGTGCAGAGAAAGAGTCAGTGACAATTACCACTGCAACTTCCTCCATTTTTTAACCCCTTTTTCCTCTGGCTGAAGTAGCTTTCAGGGGATTTAAAGGGTTGGTACCCCTTTTCCTGCCTTCCGCTTTTTTTTCTCTCTCCTTTTGTGAGCCAGACATTAAAGACTAGAACATTCAAAACAAATGTATCCATGGGGAAAATTAGAAATTAACCATACAAGCCCAGGGAAAGGCTCAGCAAAGAACTGAAAGGACCTGAATTTTATAACTCAAGCTTATTCTTGGCACAGAGACAGCCTAAAACAATTAAAATAGCAATAAAACAATAATAACAACAACAAAGAAACAGCAAACCTTGGTGAAGGAGGAAATTAGATGATTAGAATCAAGTATGCATTTTCCAACAAAAAAAATACGAAAAAACAAATCTTGAGAAAATGATGTATGAACAAAATGGAAATATCAATAAAGAGCCAGAAAACCTACAAATAAAACAAGAACTACTGGATTTGAAAACTATAGTAACTGAAGTTAAAAATTCACTAGAGAGATTCAAAGGCAGATCTGAGCAAGCAGAAGAAAGAATCAGTGAACTCAAAGATAGGAGAGCTTAAATTATTGAGTCTGAGGAAAAGAAAGAAAAAGATTGGAGAAAAGTAAACAGAGCCTAAGGAACACTTTGGATGCCACCAACACCAGCATGTGCATTGCTGGAGTCCCAGAAAGAGAAGAATGAAAGGGGAGAGAGAATATTCAATAAAATAATGGCTAACACTTTCCAGATTTGATTAACAGCATAAATATAAACACAACAAATTTAAGTATTTCACTATAAAAAATCAACTAAATACAAAATAAGACAATAATGTAAAAATGAGAGAGAGGGACAAAAAAGTTATACAGTATGTAGGAAACTATAAAATGACAGAAATTAGTCCTTTCTTATCACCATTACTTTAAATGTAAATGGATTGACTTCTCCAATTAAAAGACTGAGATTGGCAGAATTTATGAAAGTGCATGATCTAACTTTATGCTATCTATAAGAGACTCACTTCAGATTCAAACGAACAAATAAATGAAAAGTAAAAGGATTTTTTAAATATTTTCTGAAAATAGTAACCAAAAGAGAGCAGAGGTGGCTATACTAATATTAGACAAAATTGACTTTTAAAATAAAAATTTACATAAAACAAAGAAGAACATTATATATTAATAAGAGGTACAATACAATAAGAAGTTATAAAATTTATAAGCATTCACATACCTAATGACAGACTATCAAAATATATAAAGCAAAAACTGGCAGAATTGAAGACCGCTCTAAACTGATAGTTGGAGACTTCAGTATCTCACTCCCATCAATAAATGGAAAACCCATAAATAAGTAATAAACTACAGAACTTATATGACACAATAAATCAATTAGATCTAATAGTTATATACAGAACATGATACTCTAAAACAGCATACACATTCTTCCCAAGTTTGCATGAAACATTCTTCAGGATAGATTATGTGTGAGGCTACAATTCGGTTTCAACTGATTTTTAAAAATAGCTATTATTCAAAGAATCTTCTCTGACCACAACAAGATACAGTTAGAAATAAATAACAGAAGTAAAATAGAAAAAAATCACAAATTTTACAATTAAACAATCAAACAACATGCTTGCATGCAGCAAATAGATCAAAGAAAAAAAACAAAAATTATTTAAAAAACTAATGAAAACAAAAACACAACGTGTCAAAACTTAAGAAAACAGTGTTAAGGGGGAAATTTATAACTATAAACACAAACTAAAAAATGAAAAGGATATCAAATTAATGATTTAACTTTACAGCTTAAGAAACTAGAAAAACAGGAACAAACTAAACCCAAAGCTAGTGGAACAAAGAAAATAATAAAGCTTAGAGGAGAGATAAATGATGTAAGCATAGAGAAACATTAAAAAAAAATGATAAAACCAAAAGTTGATTTTTAAAATGAATAACAAAATTGACATAGCTTTAGCTAGATAGAGTAAGAACAAAAGAGAGAAGAATCAAATTAGTAGTCAGAAACAAAAGTAGGCATTACTACTGATTCTACAGAAATAAAATAATGAAAGAGTACTTAAACAATTGTATACCAAGACATTAGATCACCTAGAGAATAAAAGACAAATTCCTGGAAACACAAAACCTACCAAGGCTAAATAACAAATAAATAGAAAATCTGAAAAGACATAAAATGATGAAGAAAATTAAATCAGTAGTCAAAAATCTTCTGATGAAGAAATACCCTAGACCTGATGGCTTCACTAGTAAATTCCATGAAACACTTCAAAAACTAATACCAATCCTTCCAAAATATTTTTAAACATTGAAAAAAAGAGAATACTTTCTAACTCCTTCAGAAAACCAGCATTACTCTTATACCAAAGCAAGGCAAAAACAAAACAAGGAAAGAAAACTACAGAAAATAAACTAACAAACATTGATGCCAAAATCCTCAACAAAATGCTACTGGATATGGTAATATATTCAAAGGATTATGCATCATGATCAAGTAGGATCTAATCCTGGAATGCAAGAATAGTTCATCATATGAAAATGAGTCAATGTAATACAGCACATAAAGAAAAGTCCACATGATTATCTCAATTGATTCAGGGAAGATATTTGCAAAATTTAACACCCATGTATACTAAAAACACTCAACAAACTAGGAGTAGAAAGAAATTATCTCAGTATAATAAAAGCCATCTATGAAAACCCATAGCAAACATCATACTTAATGATGAAAAATTTAAAAAGGAAAACAAAAAAAAAACTTTACTTCTATGATCAGGAATAAGACAAGGAAGCCTACTTTCATCACTTCTATTCAATATAGAACTGGAAGCTCTAACCAGAGCAATTAGGCAAAAAAAAAAAAAAAAAGTCATACAGATTAGAAAGGAAAAAGTAAAATAATCTGTTTTTGCAAATAATATTAAGTTACATATGGGAAACCCTGAGTCCACCAAAGAAATAAATTGTTAGAAATAACAAATGAATTTAGCAAAATAAAAGAATAAAAAGTCAAGAAACAAAAATCAGTTTAATTTCTATCCACTGACAATGAACAATCTAAAAAGGAAATTATAAAAACAATTCTATTTACAATAGTATCAAATATACTTAGAGATTAATTAGGAGATGAAAGACTTATAAAATTTATTTCAGCAATGCTGTATAAAAACTAGAGAGCACTAAAAACTATAAACCATTGCTGAAATAAAATTTAAAAGACATAAACAGAAACAGATTCCATGTTCATGGATTAGAAGAATATTGTCAAGAAGTCAATACTACCCAAAGCAATCTACAGATTTAATGCAATTTCTATCAAAATCTCAATAAAACTTCTTACAGAAAAAAAATCCTCAAATTCATATTTAATTGCAAGAAGCCCTAAATAGACAAAACAATTTTGCAAAAAAATACAGCTGGATGACTAACCTCCTGATGTCAAACTTACTGCAAAGCAACAATAATCAAAACAATGTGGTATTGGCATAAACACAAACATATGGACCCACGGAATAGAATAAACAGCTCAAAAATGAATCTTTACATGTGTGGTTAAATTATTTTTGACAGGGTGTCAAGATTATTCAAAAGGGAAAGAAAGGAAAGACTTTTCAACAAATAATGCTGGAAAAACTGAGTATCTGCATGCAAAAGAATGAAGCCGGACCCTTCCCTAATACCACATAGAAAAATTAAATCAAAATGGACCAACGACCTAGATGTAAGACCTTTACTATAAAACTCTTAGAAGAAAACATAGGGCAAAACCGTCGTGACATTGGACTTGGCAATAATTTCTTGGATATGACACCAAAAGCACAGGCAACAAAAGCAAAAACAGACAAATGCATCTTGAAAACTTAAAACTTTTAAGGCATCAGAAAACAGCATTGACAGAGTAAAAAGACAATCCACAGAAGAAAATGTTTCAGATCATTCATCTGGAATCCTTGTGCACTGTTGGTGTGAATGGAAAAGGGTGCAGCTGTTGTGGAAAACAGTACCAAGATCCATCAAAAATTAATTATGTTATGATTTAACAATTCAACTTCCGAATATATATCCAAAAGAATTGAAAGCAGGGATCAAAAAAAATTGTACAACCATATGTATAACAACATTATTCACAATGGGCAAAGCATTGAAGCAACCCAAGTGTCCATCAGCAGATGAATGGGTATGTAGCTGTATAGGTATACACAGGCAGTGGGGTTTTATTCAGCCTTGAGAAGGAGGGAAATTCTGGTCTACACTACAACATAGATGAACCTGAGACCATTATGCTAAGTGAAATAAGCCATTCACAACAAGACAAATGCTGTGTGTTTCCAATCGAGGTTTCTAGATTAGTTAAAATCATAGAGACACAGAATGGAATGGTTGCTGCCAGGAGTTCAGGGAAGCGGGGGAAAGGAGAATGTTTGCTTAATAGATACAGAGTTTCAGTTTTGCAAGATGAAAAAGTCCTGTAGATCTATTTCACAACAATGTCAATATATAATTAATAGTACTGTACACTTTAAAATGGTTAAGATAGAAAATTTTATGTGATGAGTATTCCACCCTAGGAAAATAAAATTAAAAAAAAATAATGAGGACACTCCTTCCCTCTGAAGAGAGAGAAAGTAGCTAGCTAAATAATTAGATCTGGCCAAATTTATATAAGGTATTTCAAAAGTGACCACGGCTGGCAGCATTTAAGCACTTGCTAATGCAAGAAAGAATAAAACCTCAGGGTGCATTTCTCCATAAGGAGACAGATGGTTCCTAGAGCCACTCCTCACCTCTGCTCTTCTGCCCTGCCGGAGCTGGAGCTGTGAAGAGCGAACTGGCAACCAGTCAAAACTGATCAGGCCGGCAGGTGTTTCTATGGTGATGAGAATAAGCTGGGGATTTAAGGATTATGGGAATAGCATCTGGACAGCCCGAGCGAAGAGGAGAGTGGAAGAAAGGGTGCCACACATTAGATTACCTGCAGCTGGCAAATATTGATTTCTATATCATATTCATCTTCACATTTTCTGAGAAGGGACTTACACTAAGCCAAACTGAGCTGTTTCTGTGAACCTTTTAATTTGCTAATCTAATGAAGAGGGGAGTGATGGCTCTTAAGGTTAAACAGACAGTGATTTGCAAATCACAAAGGCCAGCTCTCCTGATTCCGTTTGAAAGCTTCCTACTCGGGACCATTTCCTGGCAAACTTTACTGCTGAATTTAGGCAGACAGTTATTCTTATTTATTTATTTATTTATTTAATGATCTAGCACTAAAAACATAGCTTTTCTTAATAAGATTTGCCTTGTTTCTTTTCAACATCACCTCTTTGGTTTACGTGATAGACAGGACAGCAAACTCAAGCAACACATTGATTAAACTTTTCATTCAAACAGCAAGCATTCAGGACGAGTCTGAAGTTGTAAGTGTCCTTGTAACAATTACGCTGAAGCTCAAGCCACCATTGAACAAGATATTTTGAGAGCCACTTAGACCAGTTATTCCTAGAAAAATAATTTAAAAATATCTCCAGGAAATGCCATTTTCTAGGGGAAGAAAAGCATGCTAATAGAATTTAAAATATTTTGAAAACATCCAGGCAGCCATGAAAATTTCAAGAAGACCAAAGATACTTCTAAGTCATTTCAGAGTTCACATCTCTTCCATCATGCGGAGTGCTCAAAGCATATTTTTATTTTCATTTCTACTGTATCCTAGAAATTTTTACAAGGATAACCTATCACTCTACAATTTAAAAATTTTTTAAATTTATTTAAATAGCAGAAGAAATAGCACAGAATGCCAAAAGGCTGGTAGACATTTTCTCATGAGCACTTTTTCTGGTGCCCCTCCTTTCCTCCCACGTGGAATTCTTTTCTCTCCTCCACCACCAGCCTCGGGCTTCTTTCTCCACAGAACCACTGGGAACTTAATTCAGCAAATGTTGGTTGAGGATCCACTGTGTAAAGACGAATAAGCCGCAGTTCTGGCTCCAAGCCTTCCAAGTCCGGGAGCAGAGGCTCACCTCTGCAGGATACTCAAGATCTACCTGTGCATTCCTTGCAGACTGCTGTCAGCAGTGGCAATTACACACTTGCTTATGAAGCACTTGGGTGAGTGTCCATTTTTCTCCTACCCTTTGTCTGCATTTTGCACCACTGTGTCCTCATTACCTACTGCAGTGACTGACCCAAAATGAAAATGTGGAAATTATGTTTTGAAAGGGGAATGCTAAAGACAGAATGCTCAGGTCCTCCCACCACCCCCAAAATTCATATGGTGAAATCCTAACTCCCAAGGCAATAATATCAGGAGGTGGAGACTTGGGAAGTGATTGGGACATGAGGTAGAGACCTCATGAATGAGATTAGGAAAAGGGACCCCAGAGAGCTGCCTTGCTCCTTTAACCATGGGAGGATGGTGTAAGAAGTTTCCTTCAATGAACCAGAAAGCAGCCCTCACCAGACGCCAAATCTGCCACTTCCTTGAACTTAGGCTTGCAGCCTCCAGAACTGTGAAAAATCAACGTCTGCTGTTCATAAACCACCCAGTCTACGGCACTTTGTCCTAGCAGCCTGAATGAACTAAGACAGCTCAGTAAATGAATGAAAGAACGAATCAAACAGAAGACCAGTCACAGGAACTAAAAGGAAGTGATGCCAGGAGCAGAGTGACGTCGGGGAAGAAAAAACGACGGCAGGAGGGCAAAGTAAGACCTAGAGACTGCTCTAGGACACCCAGGTTCCAGGCTGTGAAGCTACCTGTGGAGCTGGGCACACTGCCAGGCCGGGTCAATGCCGCAGGTGCCTGCCGGGGGCTGTGCAGACCCACTCCTGCTCAGGGAGCCTCCTCAGGAACAGCCTTTTGGACTGGCATTTGGTAAGAGCTTCATAAATGTCCTCATAACAATTGCATCTGTGGGCCAGAAATTCCACTTCCAGAATCTTTCTTAAAGAAAAAGCCAAAGATTTAAAAAACAGAATTTATGGTTGCAGAGAAATAGAAACACTTTTACACTGTTGGTGGGAATGTAAATTAATTCAACCATTGTGGAAGATGGTGTGGCAATTCCTAAAAGATCTAGAAGCAGAAATATCATTTAACCCAACAATCTTGTTACTGGGTATATACCCAAAGGAATATAACTCATTCTATTACAGAGATACATGCACACATACATTCACTGCAGCACTATTCACAATAGCAAATACATGCAATCAACCCAAATGCCCATCAATGATAGACTGAATTTAAAAAATGTAGTACATATACACCATGAAATACTATGCAACCATACAAAGGAATGAGATCATGTCCTTTGTGGAGGCATGGATGGAGTTGGAAGCCATTATCCTCAGCAAACTAAGTATGAACAGAAAACCAACACCACATGTTCTCACTTATAAGTGGGAGCTGAACAACGAGAACACATGGACACAGGGAGGGGAAAACACACACACTGGGGTCTTCTAGGGGTGGGTCTGGGGGAGGGAGAGCATTAGAAAAATAGCTCATGCATGCTGGGCTTAATACCTAGGTGATGGTTGATAGGTGCAGCAAACCACCATGGCACACATTTACTTGTGTAACAAACCTGCACGTCCTGCACATGTATCCTGGAACTTAAATAGAAAAAGAATTATTTTAAAAAGAACAACAAAAGTGACGACAAAATGTGTCATTCCTCACTCTCTAGTGTTGCTCAGAAAGTTTGTAGTGAGGCATTCACATGTGCCACTCAGAACAACTCTAGGCAGCACTCAAAACCAAAGATGGCTTCAGTTAATCTCCCCGCATTACTGGGATCCTTCTCTCATATATGAAGACTTGGGACTACTTTCCATTCATTTCTTCCACTCCGATCCCTGTCTGAAGCTCATGTTGCTTCCTTCTATTTGGTCCTTTCTCTAGTCCTACTCCACCTCTTCCCTGTTGTAACGCACTAACTATAACATAGGTAATTACGTGTACATTTTTAGAAGGTGAATTTCATGGTATGTGTATTTCAGTCTTTTTGAGAGTCAGTCTTCTTCCTTCAAAAGACACCATTAAAAAATAAATTGGCAACTTACAGACTAGGAGAAAATCTTTCCAATACATACATAGCATAAAGGACTTGGGTCCAGAATATATAATAAACTCTTAAATGTCATAGAAAGGAGATAATCCAAGTTTTTGATAAGCAAAAGGCTACAGCAGATAGATACTTCACAAGAGATGATATAGATGATATTTCACTGGTAAATAAGTGTAAGCACAGATGTTTGACATTACTAATCAATAGGAAAATGCAAATTAAAACTACAGTGAGATAACAAAAACACAGCCATGGAATGGCTAAAATTAAAAAGTTAGGAACTTCAAACTTGGCAAGGAACTGAAGCAGCTAGAAGTGTCATACCCTGCTGGCGGTAGTGTAAAATGATGCTCTGAAAAACAGTTTGGCAGTTTCTTAAGTAGTTAAACATCCATGTAGCAAATTAATCAGAAGTTCCACCATAAGGTGTTTACCCAAGAGAAGCTAAAACACATGCTCCCGAAGAGGCTTAGAGAAGAAAGTTCATAAAAGCCTTATTCCTATTAAGAGAAAACTGGAAACACACAAATACCCACTGAGAAAAAACTAAATTGTTTTATATATGTATGCATGTGTGTGTATATATATATGTGTGTATGTGTGTGTATATATACACATATATACATATGTACACACATATATATTTGTTGGTATATATAATATATATAATGTGTGTGTGTATATATATATATATATATATATAATTTGTTGTTGCTTTGTTTTGTTTTTTTGAGACAGATTTTTATTCTGTTGCCTGAGCTGAAGTGCGATGGTGCCATCTCAGCTCTCTGCAACCTCCATCTCCTGAGTTCAAGTGATCCTCCCCCCTCAGCCTCCCAAGTAGCTGGGAGTTCAGGCACATGCCACCATGTTCAGCTAAATTTTGAATTTTTTAGTAGAGATGGGTTTCACCATATTGGTCAGGCTGGTCTCAAACTCCTGACCTCAAATGATCTGCCTGCCTCAGTCTCCCAGAGTGCTGTGATTACAGGCGTGAGCCGCTGTGCCCAGACTAATTTTTATTCAACAATTTAACCACTGATAGCCTAATGTTGACCAAAACCTTACCAATAACATAGTGAATTAACACATATTTTCTATGTTATGTTTTGTATACAGTATTTTTAAAATGAAGAAAGCTAGACATAAGAAATGGTGTTGGAATCATAAGGAAGAGAAAGTAGATTTACTATTCATGAAGTGGAAGTGGATCATCGTAAAGGTCTTTGTCCACCTTGTTTACATATTGAGTGAGCTGAGGAGGAGGAAGAGGAGAGCTTAGTCTTGCTGTCTCAGGGGTAGCAGAGGTGAAATGAAGTAGACCCTGGCAGTTCAAACCCATGTCATTCAAAGGTCAACTACACTTCTCTAACTACAATGCAATTAATTTAGGAATACATCACAAAATACCTAAAAACAAAGCAAAACAATTCATAAGTTTAAAATGCACATAATATTTTATTACTCAAAGAAGAAATCATAGTGTAAATGAGAAATACTTTGGAGTAAGTTGCAATTAAAAATATTAAAAATTATGGTGTGCTGCTAAAACCCTACTTAGGAAAAAATTGCCTCAAATGTTCATATGGAAAAGAAGAAAGGCAGAAATTGATGAGTTAAACATTTAACTTCAGAATGTACCCAAAGAACAAGAAGATAGACCCAAAGAAAATAGATAATAGAAAATAATCAAGAAAAGTGCAGAAATCAATAAAATAGTAATACAAAGATACAATAGAAACTTACAAATGGATAGAAAATTGTCTGAAAGTGTATATTTCAAACTGTTAATGGCAGTTACCTCTCTCAGGAGAGGAGAGTGAAATTGAAGTCAGGATGTGGTGATGAGATATAAGAATTTTTTCTTCTTCTTTATTTTGAGATGGAGAGATGTATACATGCAAATATCAAATTGCCGTTTACATAATAAATCATATCTACTTTAATGTAAAATAAGTATAAAAAGAATATTTATACTTATTTTTAAAGACTTCATTAACATTACATTGTAGCTGAAAACAAAAATCAGATAAAGGGAATACAATAATTACAGATTGTAATAAATTCTCCCATAGATAAAGAGAATTAAAATAACAATAGATAAATTGTGACATTCTTTGGATGGCATGAGACTTATACACTAATGGAGGACAGGGAACACCTTCCTTGGGAGACAATATTAATATGTTTCTAATATCAGAGGAAGTAAGTCCTCAAAAAAAAAGGAGACAAAAAAAAAAGCTGCAGGCACCTGAATGAAAGCATGTGCAGAGGTCCTGGGGTAGGAAACGTCTCAGCCCATCTGAGCAACACAGAGAAAATTGATGTGACGGCAGCATGGCGAGCATGTGGCACGGCCTGGTGAGATGATGTGCGAGACACAGGAAGGGCCCACATCACATTGGACGTCCCGGGCTGTGAGGTGCTGTGCACATTTTATTCTTATTTAGCACAGAGATTAGACTGGAGAGGACTTCCTCTGAGCTTCTTAACTCCCCTATGTGACAAGTCCTACCCATTTCATATGCTGCTATTTGTCTAGATCTGTGGTCACTGCATAGCTGTAAATCTTGACTCCCTTCTAAATTATTATTATTATTTTTTATTATTATTATATGAGATGGAGCTTTGCTCTGTCATCCAGGCTAGACTGTAGTGGCTCAATCTCAGCTCACTGCAACCTCCGCCTCTTGAGTTTAAGCGATTCTCCTGCCTCAGCCTCCCGAGTAGCTGGGATTACAGGTGCTTGCCACCATACCCAGCTAATTTAATTTTTGTATTTTTAGTAGAGACAGCGTTTCACTACGTTGGCCAGGCTGGTCTTGAACTCCGTACCTCAGGTGATTCACCCACCTTGGCCTCCCAGAGTGCTAGGATTACAAGTGTGAGCCACCGCACCTTGCTCTTCTGAATTGTTAACTCCCTTTCTCCTAAGCACGGGGTGTGTCTCACTCTTCTTTGATATCCATTCCACCATGCAGAAAGCATAGCTGGTATCGGCTTTGTTGGATCCAGTGAGCAGGCTGCTGCCCCTTCTTCCAGCCGTCAGCGCCTGGATGGCTGTGAGACAAGGCTCTGGACGTGTTCATAAAACCCCGCTCAGCGCCCGCACACCCACTACTTTATGGCTTTTGACATGGCTTGCCTGTTACATTTAACAACCTCTTACTTGCTGCCACATTTTATCCTTGCTGGACCACGTAAAGGAGCCCACAGGCTATGCAAGATTACTCCCAATTTAGAGAGCTCTGCAACCATCAGGAAAAAAGAGCAAGAAACTTCCAGGAGTTCTACATTCCTAAACACCAGGGTGAACCCTTCGGGTTAAGCTAACCATGTGCTTTAAATTGAATATGTAAAACACAGCTCAGGTTGGTCAGCCCTGTAAGAGCAATCAGTTCAGACAGAGGGAGTTCATCTAGAGTGTTCCATCCTTCACCCACAATGGCTCTGAAAATCAATGCCTTCTCTCAGAGGTAGGGGAACCCTATGTCGCCCGACAAGCTGAATGCAAACAAACACCCCTTGCTTTTCTACCACAAGCAGCATATCTAGGTAGGAAAAGTATGTGATTGCTTCTTTCTTTTGTTTAGCTCTTTTCTTTCTCTCTCTAGCTTGCCATACAGCTTACCACCAAGGAGGCAATTATTTTTTCATAAGAAAAGCTAACTCCATAGTGACCTAATCCAGATAAGCCAAATTAACTCAGGTCAGAAAAATTGCCCAAATCCTATCATCTTTCTAAGATTTTAAATCCCAGATCACCTTGTTTACCTCTGCTTGCGGATTAGTCACAGCTGAGTAGCAGCAAGCCAATCTGAAGATCAGACGCTCAGCAGTACCAGTCATCTTGAACGTGGCCATCAGCTTGACTGTAAATAAAGAGACTCGCCAAGAATGAAAAACCTGCCCCCAAAATGGCAGGTTCTGCCTCTAGGGGAGAAGCTGACATTTCTTACTTTTGCCCTCTTCAATTAGAATTGCCCATTAAGTAAGGCAGAAAATCTCCTACAGAGGATGTCAACAGCACCAAGGGGAAGGGCTGAGATGGGTCACACCAGGGAACCGCACCAACCAGAGAAGAGAGCTAGAGAAACGAAGAGTATCGCAGCTTTGGGATGAAACTTCTCAGTTTCACAGGGGCAAGATTTCTCAGTGAACCCTGAGCACTGACCTCGCTGTGTGGCCGGTCTCCTCTCGTCCTGGAAAAGCTAAATTTCACCGACGCATCATTCGAGGGAGGGAACAGTTTGCACCTTTAGATGTGGCCGTCTGGCTTAAACAGGTGAAGTCTGCAAAAATGCAAAAACTGGTTAAAATAATGAAAACCTGATCCCGTGCTGGTGCTCCACACTCAAAGCAAGGCGTCCGCAAGGAGGGTCTTATATTGTTAGGGGAAAAAAGGGTCCCAGTTTGCCAGGACCGGGAAGGTTCCTGGGAGGCAAAGGCTTCCTGCTTTGACAACGGGGTCCTCCTAGTTTCTGTAATGAAACAAGCAGTGGAAGGGACTTCATGAGGGCTGGAAAACGCCTTAGGCTCACAGGTTGGGTTTTGCAGGTCATTTCTGGTGAGCAAGTGGAGCTCCGATTTTATCTTTTTTTCTTTTTTGGGAGATGGAGTTTTGTTCTTGTTGCCCAGGCTGGAGTGAAAGGGCGAGATCTCGGCTCCCTGCAACCTCCGCCCCCCAGTTCAGGTGATTCTCCTGCCTCAGCCTCTGGAGTAGCTGGGATTACAGGTGCACGTCATCACACCTGGCTAATTTTGTGTGTTTTTAGTAGGGACGGAGTTTCTCCATGTTGGTCAATGATCTCTAATCCAAGCAGGTGAACGGGGGCCATGAGGAATTTAGTTTCCAGAACGCAGTTGTCCTAGAAGATGGCACAAGAAACAGCGAGTCCCAAAGAGGACTTTGTCTCAAGTGTAAAGGAACATGTCTTGGTCCTGACAGGCTGGTTCTTCTGGGAAAGCTGGGGAGGTGAGAAGTGGGGCACATTGCTGAAGTCATGAGTTTAATGCGGGCAGTGAGATGGGAGCCCTGCCTTGCCATTCCAGACCCTTGATAGAGCCAAGTTCCTGCTAGTTTTACCCCCACTTTCTTCCCTGGAGTGTCTTAAAATCCTTCCCACCCTCCTGTTTCAATCACTGGTCAGTCATGGTGGACTCTGTGGAGACCCTTTATCAGACATAATGAAATTCACATAAATGAAGAATCTGACTCACAATCCTGCAAGTTGATGAATCCACTGGGAACTGTTTGCTTCATGATGTCTTGGTCTTCTGTTCCTTAGCACTTCGTAGAAGTGTAATCATCCTTGTCGAGGTAAGACACAGCTCCACGTGCAGAGACTCCCTGGCATCTCCTGAACGCCTTCCCGTTGTGATCTGTGTAATCCTAAGAGAAGGAAGGCTCCAGGAAACAGCCGTGTCACAACCTTTCTTTCCTCAAACTCTCTCTAGTGCTCCCTTAAAAAAATTTTTAAAAGAGCAAATCTTCCATGAAACCCTGGTACACATCACATTGAATTTTACACTGCTTATGTTTTCTAGCCATTTTGTGTTTTGTTTGTTTGTTTTGTTTTGTTTTGAGACAGAGTCTTGCTCTGTCGCCAGGCTGGAGTGCAGTGGCATGATCTCAGCTCACTGCAACCTCCACCTCCTGGGTTCAAGTGATTCTCCTGCCTCAGCCTCCCGAGTAGCTGGGATTACAGGTGTCCACCACTATGCCCAGCTAATTTTTGCATTTTTACTAGAGACAGGGTTTCACCAACTTGGCCAGGCTGGTCTTGAATTCCTGACCTCAGGTGATCTGCCTGTCTAGCCTCCTAAAGTGCTGGGATTACAGCGTGAGCCACCACACCCAGCCTGTTTTCTAGCCATTTTGTGTATGGACATTTCCAGCTCACATTTTCAGAAGTCACTGATCAATGGCAAGCCTGTCTTCTGTGTTTTCTGCAGGCGTTCATAAAAGCCCTAATGAAGGCGAAACATGGTGAACGAGATGTCTTTGGGGCTGGACTTCCAGAGGCTGCTGCCTTTGTGTCAACCCATTTTGATAAAAGTGTAACATTGTTCATTTTTTTAAAATATTGTAGCAATATGAGAGGTTATTAAAATATGGGGGATTTGGGGGGTTTGTTGGTCTGCTTTACTCTTCTCTAGAGGAGACATTAATACACGTGTCCTAAATGAATAAGGGCATGGAGGGCGATCTCGGAAAGCCCTGTCTTGCATCTTCAGATGATTCTCACAGGCCCAGTGAGTCACTGAGTCCAGGGTGCACTCATTAGAGACACACTGAAACATCGTTCCTTTCCATCATCAAACAAATTGGAATCCAAGCTTCAATTCTAGGAAAATGCCCCTAACGATGGAATGAATATTTTCATAGTATTATAAATTACCACATTCCAATGCCTTCTGTTCCCTCATGTGACCTAAGCATTTCCGAAAATGTTATTGGTTACAGAAATGTTACAAATCAACCAGCCTTAATTTCTCTGTAAAGACCTAATGAGATAATTACTACAGGTAGCCTAAATCTCAGGATGACAGGACTTTAAGACACCTGCTGGTCTGGGCTGGTTGTGCTGAGTCTGGCCTGGAAGTGGGAGCTGAGAAGGGCTCTCAATGTGGACGGGGCCTGGGTGCCTTTCTTTGACATGAAGCTTGTAAACACAGCCATGCTGAGCCAAAGCCTCCACTCCCTCTTTAAACAGCCTTTCATTTCTCTCCTGCATCCTTCATCCTTCCTGCTCGGGACTATAAAAGGACAGCCTGCACCCCCTTCCCGCTGCCAGGCCTGGGTCCTCCTGGCCCCCCGGCTCCTCTTCCCTGACCTGCCGCCCGCAAGATCACAGAAGCTCATTATTCCCCTGGGAGCTGGCTCACCTCTGGTGGCAACCATTTCCCACACAGACACAGCATTTATATAAAAGGCTTGCCTCCGCTTTCATCCAATCTAGGTTGCAGGCCTATTTTGTAACATTAATTCTCTCCCTCACCAACGGCCACATCAATTCAGTACTTTATAAACTATTTCAGGGAGCCGATTTATCAGGCCTGACAGTGCTGCACGCTGAAATAAACAGCACGGCCTCGCCCGGCGCACTCCATGGTTCCTATTTATCATTATTTAATTCAAGGGCCTAAAATTCTCTGACATTATTAATAGTAAGATGAATCACTGGAAAACCACAGAATCTGTGACCAACGAGGCTGAAATAACCCATTTCGGTGGAAACGTCTATGCAGAATTGCCTTCTCCCACGCTGGCCTCTGTCATTGGCAGCCCCCTGTGTGTGGGTGGTGGGGTCGGGGAGCACGAAGCCCCCCAGGAGTGGGGTTCTTCGGTGGCATTTCTTGCCCAAGCGGCTCTCACCAAGACTCAGAGGGTGGGAGGGGATGGAGCATGGGGACAGTCTGGGTTCTTTGTCACGGGACTCTCCTGCGTCTGTCACTCAGCACTAATTGAAGCTGCTTTGTGCTTCATTAACCACTTGTCTGGACTTGAACTTGGGTAGGAGCTGGACCTGGAAGTCTGCTGGTTAATTACAAGAGCTCTGTCCCTCACCGATCTGAGGACACCTTGTCAGATGTTCAGGGTGTGTTCCAATGCCCAACTTTGGTTTTCAGCTCTCACTTTTTTGCATGTTATTATTATTTTTGAATATAAAGAAAAAGACATTTCCACTTCTAACTAGGTTTTCTTTTTTAAAAGAAACCACTAGGGGGGAAAAAGAAACCTAAGAGGGAATTTGCTCATCTTTTACCCTGAGATCCGGAGGAAGCAGTGGATATTACAAGTGGATTATATCTGGGACAAGGTTAATGTCTTTAGCAAAGCTATGGAGTGAATGTAACAATAGAATGATTCCTCCAATAATGATATGTTTCTTTTTTAAGCCAAGCGGGATAATCTTTATAAAAGAAAAACCCTTTGAAGTGATTTATAAATGTTATAATTTTATAGTTGACCCAAAAACTATCAAGTAGGATTAAAATTAAATCTTCCCAATCTTAAATATTTGATGAGAAATAAAGTGCTTGACTTTTCCAAGCAAACGCTCCCAGAAATACCAGAAGGGTTATTTCTTATAATTAACTTCAACTTACTGTACCAATGTAAGCCCATGTTCTCAAGTTCTATTTTCTGGAGAGAAGAAAGAGTATCAGGTCAGTCCGCTTTACATAGTGAAGTTCATTCGTTTTTTCTTCCTTCAGCAAACCCATCGTATTGCAGGCACTGTGCCATAAGCAAAGAGAACAGGATGAAACACTCACTATCATGGCTAACATTTATAGGTGACAGCAAACACCAAACAAAGCACGGTACATTTTGCAGTACGATGTTTACAGTTAGCCTAGAGGGGTACATATTTGATAATATAGTCACAGAGAATAAGTCTTATCTCTCCTAGACTGAACAACATTTTGACTGCTGCCTCCAAGATCTTATTTTTTCAAGTTTTTTAATTTATTCTTTTAATTGACAACTAATAATTATATATATCAGTAGGGCACAATGTGATATTTTGATGTGTAGATACGTATAAATTGTAGAAAGATTAAACTGAGATAATTAACATATCTGTGACTTCACCAACTTATCATTTGGTGTGTGTGTGGCAAAAATGTCAAAAATCTGTTATTTTAGCAATTTTGAAATATACAATACATGATTATAAATTGCCGTCACCAAGCAGTGAAATCAGTCATGAAAACGTATTCCTCTGCTCTTACTTTGTATCCTTTATTCCACGGCTGCCCTTTCCCTGCCTCCACTGCTCCCCAGCCTTGGATAACCCCTTTCTACTTCTTGTTTGTATGAGACTGGATTTTTAGATTCCACATGTGACTGAGATCGTGCAGTGTTTGACTTTCTGTGTCAGACTTATTCCACTTAGCATAAGGGGCCCAGGTGTTTGTCTCTGTTTCCTCAACTTTCCTCTTAATGTCTACAGGGCCAAATAAAATGTCGTTGTTTTCTTCCTCTAATACTCAGCGAATCCACATTGCCAGCAGAAGCTTTATTTGGGACGTGTATACCGGCGCTATTAGGGAGAGGGACCGACGTGAGTGAGCTCACATATTTGTGTGGATTCTCTCCGTTCAACCTGTCTCCAAAATGTGTCTTTATCAGCCGCTTTATTTAATGACAATGGCCATTTATACCCCATTTAAGGAATAGCCAAGACTTGCTGGATAAAGGGTGGCCATGCACACTTCAGATTCTGGCGTGATGTGTAAGAAGCTTGGAAGTTGTCACTCCATTCTAAAACAACAAACAACAAAAAGTACAATGAACTGAAAGTCAACAACTTCCTGGAGCCAGAGAGAACTGAAGTCACAGTGCAAATCTCTGTTCCCCAAATTGGAGAGACAGGTGGATACAGAGAATCACAACTTGCCAGAGCAGAAACTCATTTATGAGTAGAAACTTCCACAAAGGCAGTATCTCGGTACATCATGTCCTGCTTTCAACACAAAACTACAAGATGTGCTAACAGACAAAACACGCAGGTGAGCATTAGAACTGGAGTCACTCATGACAGAGGGCTTGACGTTCTCAGACCAGGGAGTTGAAAAGAACTCGGGCTAATATGCTAAGGGCTACAATGGAAAAGGTGAGTACTGTGCAAGAAGAGTCAGGTAAGCAGAAAGACGGAAACAATAAGAGTCAAAAGGAAATATTAGAAACCCAAACCTTTTAACAGAAATGCACGTTTTTGCTGGGCTCATCTGTAACTGGTCACAGCTGAGAAGAGGTTGGGCCGCACTGAAAACCTACGGGCACCCCCTCCCTGAGGCTGCTCAGTGGTCCTGGGATTTCCTAGCAACCTTCCCTCTGGCCTCAGCTACGTGTACTGAAGGCGGAGTGGCTCGTGAACACGCTGAAGACTAGGACCTCCTGTTGAGGGGGAAAGTCCTGGGAATTGGACCATTTCCAAGCCCTTAATAATTTTTGAAGATCTAAAAGTATTCTGCAGCCAGGTGAGGTGGCTCACACCTGTAATGCCAGG
The DNA here is from genome assembly GCA_963574635.1 of Cheracebus regulus. NCBI lineage: Eukaryota > Metazoa > Chordata > Mammalia > Primates > Pitheciidae > Cheracebus > Cheracebus regulus. Next base: position 22,218 of record CAUYQU010035856.1, read on the forward strand.
ACTTTAGGAGGCCAAGGCAGGAGAATCACCGGAGCCCAGGAGTTTTGAGACCAGCCTGGGCAACAAAGCAAGACCCCATCTCTACAAAAAATTTTAAAGAAATTAGCTGGACCTGGTGGCAGGTGCTTGTAGTCCCAGCTACTCAGGAGACCAGGTGGTAGGATTGTTTGCACCCAGGAGTTGGAGGCTACAGTGAGCTAGGATCATGCCACTGCACTCAAGTCTGGGCAACAGAACTAGACTGTTTCAAACAACAAAACAAAAGAAGGAAAAGTACTTGGCTATTGTTTATTTCTTTCTGAGGATCTTGTCACTCAATTCAATGAACATAACAGTATTAGGAGTAAAGCAATTGGTCTAGTAAATTTTTTTAAAAAAATTTAAATCTTATTCAATTATAAGCAATCCAAATAAATACTTTTCTAAGTAGCTAGGATGAAACAAAGAACTAAGCACCTTCCCCTATACAAATGTTCATGGTTTGTCTAATAAAACAAAATGATCAATTTATCGGGGTATGGCTTTGCAGAATTTGGTTACTAATGTGTACAGAATGTACCCACACAGATTCCATTTATTTTTGGATTACTGATATGAACTATCAACTGTCATCTCAAAAGCTCCACATCTGCTGTAATGAGAGTCCCTAGTCGCGTGACTTTTGTTCATTGGTTCTCAAATACTGGGGAATCACCATCTATCATAAAATATGTTCTTGGTAGCAGAGCCTCTAGGCTCCTCGTCCCATGCAAAATCAGAGTTTTTCCAAAAACAAACGCAGACACCTAAGTAACAAACTTTCAAATCATGTTCATAGACTTTGCTTAGCCTGTCTTAGTTTTGCTGTAGCCTCTGAGCTCGTGTGCTTAGCTGCACAGCTGGGAAGACGACAGGCCAGAGAACACACCAATCCTTGGTCTTACCTAAGAGTAACCAGTTTGAATGTGCATTTTGGTTAGATCCTGCAAAGAAGAATTGTGACTGGCATCTGCAAGAAAGCACTAGGCAAGGTGACTGGTCTTTAGCAAAGCTAAATCGTCAGACGGACCCCGGTAGTTAAAGCCTCAGGCGTCCTCTTACCTCCACCCACTGTGCTTCCTTCCTGACAGCTGAATTTGACCTTCTCCTTCTATGTCACGTGTCTAAATGGCACAGCAGAGTGCCTGGCATCCCCAAGTCTTCCCTTTTCCAGTGTCCCCACCCTTCATCCTGTTGCTCTGTAGCGTCCTCCCATCTGGTTGGGGTGGGGATTAACGTAAAATGGATCATTGGTCGAGAGCTGGGCACAAATCGTACTTGACTGTGTCTTTATAGGAAGAGAACATTCAGACACAGAGGAGATACCAGGGGTGTTCAGGAAAGACCCTGTGAGGACACAGGGGGAAGACGCTGCCTACGAGCCTCGGGGAGAGCCCTCGGGAGAAGCTCAAGCCAACTTCACCAAAGGAGTTTCTGTCCCACCTCCCCACACCCACCGACTCCTCCCAATCTCCCAACTCAGTAAAATGCCAACTCCATCTGTCCCAGTGCTCGGACCGAAACCTTGAAATCGCCATCAAATCTCTACATAAACCTTTAGAGACAGGGTCCTGCTGTGTTGCCCAGGCTGGATGGCAGCAGTGCAATCACAACTCACAGCAGCCTCCACCTCCTGGGCTCCAGCGGTCCTCCTACCTCAGCCTCCCTAGTCGCTGGGACCACAGGTGCATGCTAATTTTTGTACTTTTCGTAGAGACGGGGTTTCTCCATCCTGCCCAGGCTGGATTTCCTCTCTGGCACCGCCTGCTCCGGACCTCAACCTCAGCACCCGTGATGCTTCTTTTTGCATCAGACACAGTTCTTAAACATCTCCTATTTATTCTTGCCTTTCAGCTTTTCCAGTAATGATTCCATCTGGCTGGAAAGCTCTCATCTCTGCATAGCTGACTGGTTCTCATTCAAGTCTCCCCTTAAACATCACTTTCTAGCAGGGGCCATTTCTGAACCACCGTCACTTTCTAGCACACAGAGTTCTGCTATCCATTGCGTATTCGCTTGCATAATTACTTCTTGTCTGTCCTGCACACTGAAAATTAAACGTGCTGAGGGTAAGGATTGAGACCGGCTTGTTGGCTGCCACATCTGCTAGTTCAGAGTGATGCTAGGGGCCTGGGAAGCCCTTGGTGACGAACGTTTGTCACTTGAGGGAACAGGGCCTCCTTACATGGGATGAGACAGAAGAACAAATGACAACTCCACGCGTACGATCCTCAAGGCACTCTCCTCTACAATTTCATCATTTTTATATTCCTTGGCACTGTGGATTCTTCACACACCAGGAACAGTCGTCGTGATGTGCCTTCAATCTTCAAAGAGCCTGAACCGTCACAGGGCAAGGGGCAAACGCTTCCTTTTGCAGACACCCTGTCCCTCACTTACTGCTCCACTTCAAAACATGGCTAAACGTCCAAGTTTAACACAACTCAGCTCCACACAGACATTTGCAGGGCTGGGCTATGGCCTTGGTGGGATTCAGAATGTCGATTGGATGTGGTAACTGTGGAACAGGAGGCTCAGACTGAGTTATGCAAAAGGTTCTTACATGCTGTAGAAAAACGCACATCCAAAATGCAATAATTTTTTCCAGTCCTAAGCATTGGACCTTGCTCAGAGAGCAATTCCAGCCTCTAAAGCATAGCTTTAGCATCATCTACAAGACAAATTTCACATCAAACATAGAGGAGAGCTGCCAAGTACGGGACCTGGAGACCAGCCCGCCTGTATGAATCCAAGGGACGTTGGGTGTGACAAAGCTTGCTGAGGTCAGCCTGTACTCAAGACAAATTAGCGGAACACTCACAGCCCTTCACATCAGCAGGAATAAGAGCACAGCAAGTGGAAAATTGACCTGAAATCCTCATCTCATTTCAATCTTTGAGTACAAGGCCTGGGATAGATAGACAAGTTGATTCCAAATAATTAACAATTTCACTGGATTGCTGGTAGCTCTGCCTCCAGAGCAGAAATTCATTTAATAGGTTTTCCTCCTTAAAGGCATTTGAAAAATGCAGAAACTATGGAAGAGAAGTAAATAAACATACCTTTAAAGTACTCCTTCCGATCGAGACCATCCTGGCCAACATGGTGAAACCCCATCTCTACTAAAATACAAAAAACCAGCCAGGCATGGTAGCAGGTGCCTCTAGTCTCAGCTACTTGGGAGGCTCATGCAGGAGAATCACCTGAACCAGGAGGCGGAGATTTTGGTGAGCTGAGATCGCACCACTGCACTCCAGCCTGGCAAGAGGGCGAGACTCCGTCTCAAATAATAATCAATTAATTAATTTAAAAAAATTAGAGTACTCCTTCCAAGTCCTTACTTAACCCAAAGCATAGATTTTGGGGGGAAATTTTGTATGGTCATACTTCCAAGCATGCTTTGTGTATCAGTTTGTCTCGTTTTTTACATAATACGATGGCACAGGCATCTCCATGTTATTTTAACATGGAATAACCTGGCAATAACAGGCACTTACTGTGCAGATGGGGTATAAATTAATGTAATGGCTTCATTACATGTCATCAAGCTGCTATGCATAATTTGTTATAATATCACCTAATATTTGGGTTGGGTTAAAAAGTTACTTTCTTTTTCTTTGATTCTTCCCTGTGTTTTAATGTTTATTAATATTTCATGGGTGAGTTACAGAGAATGACATGGATATAGATGAGTCTGTGTGGGTCCATCTATCTCTATCTAGCTCTGAATACACATGACAGCACTCAACACAAAGCTGTAAAAAGTTGAAGGTTTAAGAAACAGATATAAACTTCAAATGCAGAGTATATATAAGAAAATCCCACCAAATCCCAGCCTTCGTCAGGTAACTCCTGACACAGTCTAACAGCTGGAATTTCCCAACAGCACCTCTATCCATTCCTAGCCAAACTATTCCCACATTTGTCCTATCAGACTGTCCGTCAGCACAGTGGAACTACTGGTCACCCGGTCACCTGGACACAGGCCTAGCCAGCACTCTTCATGGGAGCCAGACACGGCCCAGCTCACTTCTCTTCTTTTCAAAGCCACAAGCATCATGGCACTTCGCTGCAGACAGGGCTGATCCTTCAGTAAAGCTGTGATGAAAACTAGAAATGCCTACCTGGCAGATGTGTAATCAAGGTTATGGGATTTGCCCTAACCCAGAGGCAAAGCTATAGAAAGAATGTGGTCAGCCGGCCATCATGGTGGTGTGTGTGTGTTGAACCCCCACCGAAGGGCAGGCAGCCCAAATCCATGCCAGCCTCTCTCTTTCTCCATCGCTGCAATTCTCCAGCGAGGCCAGGCCAGCCCTCCACAGATTTCTGCACTCTGTGATCATTCCTGCTCACTTGTGCCTGCATGCAAGTGCGGACACACACACACTTCACACATCTCTGCCCACCATGGTGTGTGCTTATTCCTGCACACACCACAAACACACACACCACAAACACATCTCTGCACACTGTGGTGTGTGCTTATTCCTGCACACACCACAAACACACACATGCACTTCACACATCTCTGCCCACTGTGGTGTGTGCTTATTCCTGCACACACCACAAACACACACACACTTCACACATCTCTGCCCACTGTGGTGTGTGCTTATTCCTGCACACACCACAAACACACACGCACTTCACACATCTCTGCCCACTGTGGTGTGTGCTTATTCCTGCACACACCACAAACACACACACCACAAACACATCTCTGCACACTGTGCCCATTCCTGCACACACCACACACACAAACACACACACCACACACAGACACACATGCACAGGAATCCCTGCACTTCTTCCTCTCCCGGCACTGCCCATCTGTTCAGCTCTACCTGGAGACCTGCTCCGGAAGCCCAGCTCTGCTCTGTGGCCTGCCCTGCTTGCTCTCTCTGAGTTTATAAACCTCCCGCCATCCATCTCCTTCATTTGAGCAGTTAATAATACGTTGCGAATTCTTCCCTAAGCTGCCCCATGTGTTTGATCGCTGCAGCTGGGCTGCAATCTCCTGAAATCAGAGACCCTGCCTTGCATCGCGTTTGTGTCTCACAGACCTTGGCTTGAACACAGGGCGATGAGCAGAGATTCATTTCCCCACACATACACATGGCTGTGGTCAGGCATCTTCCCACCGCCGAAGACCTGGCCTTGGGATCAGGGAGGGAGAGTGCTTTCCTTCCTCCCTTTTTCCAGAGGAAGACCCTCCGTAAGATAAGCTCTTCTGGGTCCCCTGGCCTTTGTCCTCCCTGGGTCATCTGACTGGCAGGTCTAGATCTGGAAGAGGCTGGTAGAATCAGCTCTCACTTTCTCTAACTGTGGGAGCCGCCTGCAGGAGGCACGTGTGTAGTGGTGCCTCTATGCAGTGATTCTCAGAGGCCAACCCGCTGGGCAGTTAAGCACTGCAGCCAGTGTACTGTGATTTTGCAAGCAAGTCTTTTTAATTTGGAGGTGAAATATGAAGACACCCACTTGGCCAACAAGCCGCATTTTCCCACAGTTTTACCCATATAAAAATGATATTTTGCTCTGTATCTTCTCAACTCTGTCTGCCTCTCAAGTGTTCCTTAAACATGGGTAGAGAAAAGAGGGCTGTTGTTTACTGGAGCCTTCAGACCATGAGCCGGCAGCCCCGGCAGCCCCGGCCCCCTCTCCTGGCCACATTGCTGTTCTGTCACCCGCAGTCCTGAAGGCTGTTTGGCCAGGACGCCGTCCACACCCAGCCTCACTCCCTGCAGGGAACAGGAACTGAAGTTGTCTGTGGCTGTCCCAGAAATAAGAACAGGCCTTGGGAAAGCCTTGGCAGTTCTTGGAGTGCTCAGGCAGGAAGTTTCTCCCAAAGCTAGGAAGCGGAGGCTCGCCAGCCATCCCAGGTTCCCTCGTTCTTGAAAGAATACCATACCACAGGCCAGCAAGCGGTGCTCTCCTTCCAAGCTCTCTGGTCCCTGCTCCCAGCACACTGGCCAGCTCAGGCCAGGGAATTCTCCGGGCAGCACAACCCATTCTGCCAGTGAGCGCCAGCGTCCTGGGTGGGGGTGATGTGAAGACCGCATCTCACAGCAGCCTGTCCCGCCGGACACAAGCATCAGGGGACACGGGACAAACTGTAAAGGAAAACCAGTGCGGCAAGAGTGGAAACCCTGACATCACCAAGTTCAAGGAAAGCTCATTCATATATACATTTTCCCCTAAATTAGTACTTAGCTTTTCCTTGTTCTAGAGACTAGAGAAGACATCCTAGAAACATCTCCAAGAATAGGGGTGATTTATTTTAAAGAAAACCAACCAGGAAATTTAAAATGATTACGTTTAACATTGGAAGCTGGCTGCTCAGGCACACATTTTGATTCTCATTGCTTAAGAACTTCCCCTGCATATTCTGTCTAAATAAAGCAGACGCTGTGTGATCAACCATTCCAAGTAGGAGGAGCACTTAGGGTTTCTCATTTGAACAGGAAGCATTTTAACATGTTTCTAAGCATGTTAATTTTCTGGCTGGTAAATAATCTACATTTTATTGTATGTCCCAAAATCGTTTGCATAATCCACCTTTTTAAAATGCTGCAAATATGCATTTACATGATAAAGTGCAATGAGACTATACTGCCAACTCATGCATTTCTCATGTCTTCTTTAACAAAAACAAAGCACAAGAAAGACAAAGGGAATTTATATAATTTTCACTTCCCATGTGCATGTTAACTTAATCAACATATTTATTCTGAAATATAATCAGCTCATGCCATGCAAAAAAATCCCCACAATCATCCATGAAACAAAAATAAATAAATACGGTTGATTTGAACTCTTCAATCATGTCCTCGATTTGGTAATAGAAAGCTTTCATGAGGAAAGCCCTTGTCCTTTTGTTTTGTTTTGTTGTGTTTTTTAAAGACGGGGTTTCACCATGTTGGTCAGGCTGGTCTTGAACTCCCGACCTCAGGTGATTCGCCCGCCTTGGCCTCCAAAATGCTTGGATTACAGGCGTGAGCACCAGGCCCGGCCTTGTCCTTTTGTTAAAGAAGGTCATATCCGAAAGCTTAATATGAATGACGTTTAATGCCATTAATATTTATATTTAAGTAGTTATTATTGATATCACGATGACAGTGGGAGAGATTAACGGGTAGCAAATAAGCAGGAATGGGCTGAGCGAGCGAACTCATCATCACTGTTGCTCACAGTTGGAGCTACCGTATTTCTACATGGAGAAGAGGAAGGCCAAAGAGGTAAAAATGAGAGTGGAAAACACCCGGGTTTCCGCTTGGGGAAATTACTGCTTTCTCTGATGTGAAGTCTAATTGAATATTCAACAGGCATGAGCCCTCACTTAGCCCAGGAGGGAAGGCAGGCTCATGGACTCAAGCAAGGCCGGGTGGCTGCCTTCTTCCTGCCACTAAGATTCTTGGGGCAGAGAAACAGAGAAGGACAATTAGTCGTGGTTCCTTTGAAGTCCACTTCGTTGTCCATTGTCCTGCATCCTGAGGTCCATTGACTTCAAGTTCTTGACTCCTAGAGGAGCCCGTCCCTGCTACTGCAGCGCCACACCTGACCTCCCACCACGTTTTCCATCCCCGATTCCTCCCCACTGATCCCCTTTCGCTCAAGTTATCCAGAGTTGGACTCTGGAATTTTCAACCAGCAAACCTCAGCTGAGCTGTCCCAGCTCCTCCCCAGCCCCTGTCGTATTGGATATGACCGCTTTGACTTGAACCAATTCACTAGTGTCTTTGCCTCCACTGTCTTTCTCATGCCCTGTGATTAGGGTGACCACACACCCCAGTCTACCTGGAATAGCCCCTGGATGCACCTGCTGTCCCTGTGTGCGGTTTCTGTTTCAAAAGCATCTCAGGTTTGACAGTGACCTCTACGTTCCCTGCATGTGCAGAAGCCAGCTGCCTCCTTTCAACAACTGTTGGGTCCCCATGGCTGAGTTATCTTGGCCACAGGAGGGCAATGCAGTGAAGTGTGAACGGGATTAAAGCCCTGCATTTGTTTAGTCACTACATGATGACCAGGCTGCTCTGGATGGTGCCTATGCTGCTTCCATGTGCCAGGTGACCTTCTAGATCCTGGAAATGCAAAGACAAATGAGTCTCATGTTTTCTTTACCCCCCAGGAGCTCAGGATCCAGTGGTGGTGTAAACAGATGGCAGCATGACGTAAGTGCTATGGAGGAGCCAGGATGGCGTGATGTGGGAATGCTGTGCACAAGAGAGGGATGGAAAAGAGGGGTGGGATCAGGACGATGGGGAAGAGTGCTTAGAGGAGGTGGCTCCAGAGACAGGAGTTAGATTGTACAAATGACCCCGGGTCAGCAGGGAAGAGCTGGCAGTGGACTTCGCAATGCTGGGCATACTGCTGTAGTCCTTCAGCCTCTGGACAGTAACATGAAGGAAGTGACTGCCCGGGTCTGTTCTATATCTTCATAGAAGAAGCAACAGATGAAGTCCATGTTTATCATGGTGAAGGGAATCCTGTCTGGTGATGGATAAGTGGAAAAAAAATAAGAGTCAGTGTCAAAAAGAGGTTGGAAAGGCAGAGGTGCTTCCAAGACACTGGTGGGCATCACAGAACCCTAGCAACGGGCTCTGTGCCCCCAGCTTCCCGCTTAGCCTGCCTCTTCATACGCTGGAGGGCAGAATCCTCTTTCCCAGAGAGAAAACAAGAATGAAAGAATTGAACAAAACACAGTCAAACATGAAATCAACTACGCAAATTCCAAGATGTAAGTCATAGTTCCATTTGTTCTGAAACTGTAAAACCCACAGGTCTTACCAATAGAGAATTATTATAAAGTATTGTTAGATGATCGTTCCCCCTGTGGAAAGACGATTTGCTCTCACAAGGGACTATGCCTTCCTGAACACCATCTCACTGTCTGCACATGTTCCCCTTCTGTTGGGAAGGTTGCTGAGATATCACCTCCTGCTTCAGAGAAGATGGGTGTCTGTGCCCTAAATGACATTTTCTTCATTGACTAAAATTGAGCTATTTACTCCATTCTTGTTCGTTGATTTTTAATCCAATATCCCATCATCAGGTAGATATTTTTTCACAAGGAATAATAGCTACTATGTATTGATCACATACACTGTGGCAGACAAAACATGTACATTGTCATCAATCTTAAGATGGTGCCATTATCAACGTTTTACAGGGAGGGTCGGAGAGATGAGGCATGTTGGCCTATGTTACAGGAGAGGAAAGTAAAGAATTTGGGTTTAAACCAGATCTGCCTGTCTCCGAAGTCATTGTTTTCCAACAAAATACAGGCGAATGTGGACATAGTGAAATAGAAAGCGGCTGAACTCGGAGCTGGCAGTTTTACCAATATCTGTGGGTCAAGCAGAACAGAGGAACAGCCTCTTCTGTGAAGGCTTCTTATGTCTCATCATAATTAAAAAATTTTTCAGATGTAACCTAAATTTACAGCACACCTGTGTTCATGACACAAGTGAGAATATTTCAAGATGAATGGGCTCTCCACAAAAAACTTGACATTATATTTATGTGCTAATTTTTCCAAATAAATTATCATAAATGTGAGGTTTAGGATACATAGAGGAGATACGACTGTAAGACAATCAATCTCTTGATTTAGCAAATAAATTGGATTTCTTTCCAGTCATCTCGATATTTAAGGTCAAGAAGATGAATTTCGCGTGGCATCCTGATCATTAATAAATCCTGGCTTGTTCTTATGTGATGCTACTTTGGACTTAATTAGATCCACGCACCTCCCCCTGCGATACAGAACACAAAGACAAGAGTTCCCATTTTCCCAAATTATATGGTTTCATTATTTCAAACTATGAATATCCTGAACAGCCTACTGATTATTTTGCCAAATTTATTATCAGAAAGAACAGTTCTAAATAAAAATCCCACAACCAAAAATTTTATTTTTATGAGTTGATCAGTTTTTGAAAGGAGGCTATTCGTTTTCCAAAAGTGATGTGCGTTCATTACAACAATCCAAATAATATCAAAAAGTACCAAGGAGAAAATGCCACCCCTCCCTCCTCCACCACCAAAGCTGAGGGCCGTGGTTACTTTTGCTGGCCATCTCTCCTGGTAGGTCCGCGGATAAATGATCTCGTTCAGGCTCAAGTGATGCTTCGCAGAATGCCCACTTCCCACACTGTGCGCCATCGGCTCCTCTCTGCACACCTGGGAAGAGCTGGAGAACAATCTGGGAAGAATCCAGTCTGGGTTAAGGTGTTTTCTGCCCTTGTGTCACTGAGGTGGATGGAGTGTGTACAAATACTTTTTAAAAGGCAAAAGATTCATACAATCTGAAGAGAAACTCTGCCTCCCGGGCTCAAACGATTCTTGTCCCTCAGCCTCCTGAATAGCTGGGATTACAAGCACGTACCACCATGCTTGGCTATTTTTTTTGTTTTTTTTTTTTTTTGTATTTTTAGTAGAGACAGGGTCATCATGTTGGCCAGGCTGTTCTTGAACTCATGAGCTCGAGTGATCTACCCACCTTAGCCTCCCAAGGTGCTACAATTACAGTCGTGAGCCACTGCACCCAGCCTATTGCCCCCGTTTTACAGAGGAAGAAATGAAAGCACAGAGAAGGTAAGGAATTGGCAACAGTAGCATAAGTGGCATTTGAACCCAGAGTGTGAGTATGTACAATATGCTTTTGAAAGTCAGGTGTGCAAAGTAAGCCTGGACAGTGTGATGAGTACACCCACCGGCTGGCACACTGCGAACTTCAAATGTGCCACCAAGGTGTTCCACCATGATTCTGGTGTGTGTGTATTCCTCCCACCCTTCCTCATATATGAAAGAACCTTCCTGTGCGTGGCAGACAGAAATGTCACAGATTTGGAAGTCTGAAACAGGTGAAATGTCCCTTAACATGAGAAAACAAATCATTTAAGCAAAATAACATGAATCAAACGTCTGATTTGGTATCCTGATAAAAATTACTGAAGTTACAGGGATGCCTTGGAGCTGTAAGTTATAAAAAAATTCAAAAGTCTGCATGTACGATACCTATAGTAGTGCTTAAAAATATGAAGAGTGGTAGTACCAGAAATAGTCCTGGTGAGAGAAAGAACTTCCTGACGGTGGAAGTTCCTGTGTCCCCTTCTCGGCCTCTGTGACACCAACTGGAAAATGACATTCAACCTGAAGCCAGTTCCTAGACTGAAAATCAAGTCAGCACAATTCCACAGGGTCAAACGTTTCGTGACTTCTGAAGTTAATTCAGGCTGGGCGTGGTGGTTCTGTCCTGTAATCCTAGCACTTTGGGAAGCCAAGGCAGGGAGATCACCTGAGGTAAAGGGTTCAAACCAGCCTGGCCAAGATAGGAAACCTCATCTCTGCTAAAAACACAAAAATTAGCTGAGTGTGGTGGCAGGTGCCTGTCATCCCAGCTACTCGGGAGGCTAAGGCAGGAGAATCACTTGAACCCGGGAGGTGGAGGTTGCAGTGAGCCGAGATCATGACACTGCACTCCAGCCTGGGCAACAGAACAAAAATTCCTTCCCACCCCCCAAAAAAGGAAGAAGTTAATTTAGTTACCTGAAATCGCCTACACACACACTTAGCAGCAAATCAGTGACATCTGAGTCAAGTTCCTCTGAACTCAGAACCGAGGTGGGAATTATAACTTTCTGGCAGCTGTAACTTCAGTCAAATCTTTTATCAGAAAAACAATGAAATGATATATGTCACTATTCCAGTATATTTTCCTATTGATTCCATCACAAAGAAAGAGAAAGGATGGCGTTTTTTTTTTTTAATGAAAAAGAATACTGGGAATAGATGAAGCCTATCAAATAATGAATTCTGGTCCACTCCCGCCTTCCCACCGCTTCCAGTGATAGCTCTTCTCTGCTATTGGAGACGGCATTAATGCAATCAACATAATTTCATCACTTTCATTTTCCATACTCTTAGTCTCTGCTGAAAGGCATTGAAAGTATTTTGAAAGGTTGAGAACTTCTTTGAAAACCTTTTCCAGTCACAAATCAGAAGAAAGGTTTTCATTGATAATGCCTCTTTCCTTGCCTTATAAATTTGCTCTGCCACACAGGCAACATTTTTTTCCTGTAACTCTGAGTTATGATTTATTTTTCTTTTTTTGGTAGAGATCAGGGACATAGGTCTGTCCATTGTGAATTCCATTGACCTAATTAAGATGATCGATTTCCATGTCAGAAAAGATAGGTCAGGGAACACAGCGCAGTGGTGAAACTCAAGGGCACTTAAGCCAGGCAGGCTGGGCTCCATCTCTCTCACCCACTAGCAGCTCTGCGACCTTGGTCAGTTACTTAATCACACTGTGACCCAGTTCATCTTCAAGTTGTGGTAATACGGGCTCCAGTGGCATGGGGCTGTCCTGGAGGATGAGTGCACAAGTGCCCAGAGAGCTCGGGTCTAGTCCCGGCATAGAGTAAGCATGAACCGGATGCCATCTGTGAACCAGGAGGCAAGTCCTCACTAGACACCAAATCTGCCAAGGCCTTGAACTTCCAGCCTCCAGAACAGTGACAAATAAATTTCTGCAGTTGATAAGCCTCCAGCTTATGGCATTTTGTTATAGCAGCCAGAGCAGACTAAGGTGACAGTCCTCTTTCTGCAACTCTCCCAATGAGCTGGGAATGAGGCCCCTGCACCATGATGCTCTTGTGCAGTGTGGACGCTTCTTCACTCTCATCTACTCACCGTGTCCTCACATGGCAGAAGGGGTGAAGGAGCTTTCTGGGGTCTCTCTAATAAGGGCACTAATCCCATTCATGGGAGCTGCATCCTTGTGACCTAATCACCTTCAAAATCCCCACCTCCTAACACCATCACACTGGGGGCTGGGTTTCAACATGTAAGGGACACAAATATCCAGACCATAGCAGTACCCCTGGGTCTGTGGACCAGGGAATCAGCCACAATGGAGAAATGCATCTGACTATTTTCAGATGGGAAACATTTGCTTGATAATTGCTCGACTTTCCCCAAGGAAAGTATGGGCCTATTTGATGGATTGATTCTAACTCCTGTTCTTATGTGTCCCTCATGGTCTAGTAAGTAGGGCCATACACTTAACAAATAATCAGTAAAACACATAAGCAACAAAACACATAAATAAACCATGTGATGATAGAGCAATCACTTCTGCTCTGGAAATGCAGCTGTCTGCTACTGGTTCTTTCTGTCACATCCCCAGTCTTCACTGAGAGTCAGACTCTGGCACTAGAACAGGTCCACCTTACCCAGATGATCCCAATTCAACGTGGTCAAGAAGAGCAAAGCTCTCGCCAAGTCACCAGGTCATAACACAATGAAACGTGGAGACAAAAGTCCACTGCAAGATTTTTGAAGATGAGTTCTATGGAAGTTTTTATTTTAATGAAATCACAAACCTGACATAAATTCTAACTACTCCCCACTCCAATTCCCTGGTTCCAATAGCCTGGACAGAAAAAGAGGCAGAGAGAAGAAACCATTTCACTCGCACATCAAAGACTCAAATTATAAAATAAAAGTTCAAATAAAATAACTTCAGAAAGGAATCACAGAATATTTGCTTAGTTTGCTATAATATTTAGTTACAACATGGAAAATGTGTGTTATTAAAACAGAAGTATTTGGGGATGAGGGAAATACAGCCTCAAGGGAATTTCAAAATTAGTCATCGATGAAACACCTACATTGAGGCAATAAGAAATAAATGGTGCTTAATTAACAATGTCCTGGACCAACTATCCTGTTCAATAAAGCATTCCAGATTAATTCTGATGGCATTTTGAGAATTATAATTCTGAGGTCAATGGGTTATTTAGATATATAGTATAATACATTTTCATACAATACACAATAAAGATGCACACTTATTTTTAAACATTTCCCAGAAAGAAGATTTCAGAATATGACACACTATTAGTTCTAGCATGCAATCTCTGCCTTTCTTTATAACCTTGAGAAGTGAACGGACACAGGTACAGACATATGTGATTGGAGAGTGAATGGGCCTTGCCCAGACTGTGTTGTCAAGGGAAAAAAATAACTCATCTCAGGAAATTTTCATCCAAGAGTTTAGAAGAGATCTACAGATAGCCCCAGAATTCTGAGATACTGTAATAACTTGCAGTAGTTGGACATTAATATGCACAGGTAATCAGTGTGTCTTGACTGAAGATTTATATTGAGAAATGTAAACAATAAGAAAAGGAATGAAGTCTCACAGTGCAAATGGTTTCTTTATTTGCCCCTGTGAAATACATATTCTCAGACTTTCTCAAACATTTTTGAACCAACCTAAAATGTATTTTTCTCGCTCTTATACTTAAGCACTGTAACAGATAGTCTCTATATGAAGACTAATCCTTTCAAGGTATAAAGGGATTGTACTAAGCAGAGCCAGCCCAGCAGGCTGACAAACTCAGCAGAAGTCCCAAATACTAATACATGAAGCTCACCAGAAAGGGGACACAGAAAACTGAGTTGGCAAATATCCAGATAACTCCGCATAAATTCTGTATAACTACATGAACAGATCTAGATGGAACCAGCACTAATATTTCAAATCTTCATGGCCTCATCTTCACTGCAGACATTTTCAGCTTAAGTACCAAAATAATCTTGCTTATCAAGTTGAACAAGATAATATAAGAGGCTGAGCACAGTGGCTCTCACCTGTAATCCCAGCACTTGGGAGGCCGAGGTAGGCAGATCACTTGAGGTCAGGAGTTCGAGACCAGCCTGGCCAACATGGTGAAACCTCATCTCTACTAAAAATACAAAAACAGCGGGACGTGGTGGTGCATGCCTGTGATCCCAGCTACTCAGGAGGCTGAGGAAGGAGAATCGCTTGAACTTGAGAGGCAGATGTTTCAGTGAGCTGAGATCTCGCCATTGCACTCCAGCCTAGGTGACAGAGTGAAACTCTGTGTCAACAACAAAAAAAAGAAGAAGATAATATAAGAGATCAACAATTGTCAAAGGAGTTAAAGTTTATAATGGGGTATTTATTTTTCAGGGAATTAGCCTATTTCACTTAGTTCTGAACAAACTCACCAGATAGGAACTGCTAATAGGAAGTTAAGTAAATGTTAAGTGTCATAAGTAATCTCCTGTAGGCACTAACAGGGAGATAAGGCCATGTTTTGATCAGAGTGAAATATCAAAAACCAATGTAATCCATACCTTTATGAAGGGGAGAGCACATGACAATAAAAGCTTCCACGTAAGTTCCTCTACTTTTTTTAAATTTTAATTTCTATTTTAAGTTCTGGGGTACATGTGCAGGATGGGCAGCTTTGTTACACAGATAAACATGTGCCATGTGGTTTGCTGCAACTATCAACGCATCACCTAGGTGCTAAGCCCAGTGTGCGTTAGCTACTTATCCTGATGTGCTCCCTCTTCCCCTGCTCCCCTGTCCCACAGGCCCAGGGTGTATGATTCCCCTCCCTGTATCTTTGTGTTCTCATTGTTCAGCTCCTACTTATAAATGCCCATAACTGATAGACTGGATAAAGAAAACGTGGTACATGTGCACCATGGAATACTATGCAGCCATAAAAAGGAATGAGATCATGTCCTTTGCAGGACATAGATGGAGCTGGAGGCCATTATCCTCAGCAAACTAACACAGGAACAGAAGTTCCTCTACATTTTACAGCAGAATGGAAATGTCTTTCCCCTTTTCTCTTTTAAGACCCTCCTCAGATACAGACTTGGAGTAATTCAGAGGTGAGCTGGAGGTCATTCCTAATAAGGAAAAACACTTCCAAGCAATATATAATATAAAACATGTATATTTGTGCATATATGCATGTATACATATGTACATTTGTGCATATACATATATATGTATGTATATATGTACACTTGTGCATATATACATATATTATATATTATATTTGTGCATATATGCACAATATCTATGCACTATATATGCATATATATATATCATATATATATATATATCTTGGTTTCTAGCACTGATTCTTGAGTTGTTGCATGATTTTATTTGTAGGTGCATAATTTGCTCTACTCTTTATTGACATTCCAAACCTCTGAATTACATTAGAACCCAGTGTTCACAAATACTCACCATGTGCATGGCAGGTGAAAAGCACTCACTATGACCAGAGGGCATGACACGTGCAGGGGAAGAGCCATGACATGAGATCGAAGATGCACAGCACAGCCCCTACCATCACAGTTGCCTATGTGATGCACTGATATAATGCACGAAGCAGAATGGCATGAGAGTGCCACGGGGAAGGGTCCACATTCCTCAAGAACATCACGGTGCAGGGGCCTCTAATTCCCAGCCCATCTGAATAGATGTAGGCAGAGGACAGGCCCCATCGGAGTCTGCTCTGGCTGCTGTTACAGAGTTCCACAAGCTGGGAGACTTCTCAATATTACAGACCAATATTACTCATGAGCTGAAGACACAAAACTCCTCCACAGAATACTAGCAAATCAAATCCTGAAGAATTACACACCATGACCAAGTAGGGTGTATTCCAAGAACACAAGGCTCATTCCACATTTCAAATCCATCAATGTCATTCACCATGTCAACAGATCAAAAAGAGGAAAGGCCATGTGGTCATATCAGCTAATACACACACACACAAATGGCAAAATCCAACATCCATCCATGACAACAAATAACTCCCAGGAAGTTAGGAATAGATGGGAACTACTGAAATTCCATAAAGAGTGATTTTAAAATACCTACAGCTAACACCATGGTTACTGAAAGACTGAATGCCTCCCCCTGATATCATGCACAACGCAAGGACGACCACGTAAGTGTTTCTGTTTGCAGGTGGCATGACAGTTTATGCAGAACATGCCAAGAAATCTTCAAAAAAGAAAAACTTTAAAAAAAAAAAAAAACCCTCCCAGAATCAATCCAGTGGTTTAGCAAGGTCACAGAATACAAGACCAGTACATAAAAATCAATTTGATGTCTATATGCTAACAATAAGTATATAATAATTAAAACTGAAAACATAAGCTATTTAAAACTGCTCCACAGACAATGAAATCCTTAGGTATAAATGGAACATGTCCAAGATCTGTATGCTGAAAATTACAAAATACAAGAGAAAGAAACAGAGGAAGACATAAGAAGTGAAGAGACGTGTTGTGTTCCTCTATGGAAAGGCTCAACATAGTAATGGGGCCAATTCCCCCAAACCTGTATATAAGTTTAATGCAAATTTTATCACAATCTCAGCAAGATTTTTGTAGACGTGGACAAACACATTCTCAAATTTATATGGATAGACACAAGCACTAGAATAGCTAAAACAACCTTGAAGAAAATAATGAGGGGGTGCCCTCCACCCCACATGAAGGATTCCTATAGAGTGACAGTAATCCAGGCAGTATGGTATTAGTGAAGGGATGGACATGTAAATCAATGGAATCGAAGAGAGAGCTCACAAATAGATCTACATAGTTACACCACATTATTAGTATGTTTTTGACAAAGACGCCAAGGCCTAGCCTTTCCAGCAAACAGTGCTAGAAGAGCTGAACATTCATGGACAAAATAAAACTGCCGACCTCAGCCTCGCATCTGATGCAAGAATTAACTCCGTGGATCACAGAGCTAAATGCAAAGCATAAAATCTGTAGAGGAAATAGAAAAAAAATCCTTGGAATCTAGGATGAGGCAAAGAGTTCTTAGTTTAACATCAAAATTATAATCCATAAAAGGGTGCATTTTATAACTTACATGTCATCAAAATTAAAAGTCTTGTTCTGCAAAAGACCCTGTTAAGAGGATGAAAAGACAAGCTACAGACTGGGAGAAAATGTTTTCAAACTACATAAAAAAGGTCAAGCATAAGTATCTAGAAAGTACTAAGAACTCTCAAAACTCAAAAGTAAGAAACAATCAAATTAGAAAATAAGCAAAAGTATATGAACAGATATTCCACTAAAGACATGCAGATGACATGTGACCACAGGAAAAGGTGTTTAACTTCATTAGTCATCAGAAAAATGCATGCCAAAATCAAAATGGGATGTCACTACGCTGCACACCTGTCAGAATGGCTTCAAGGGTAGTGACAGCACGAAATGCTGGCAAGAGTGGAAAGAAATGGGTCACACATACATTATGGTAGGAATGTAAAACAGTACAGCCACTCTGGAAAAGAGTTTAGTGACGTCTTATAAAAATAAGTGTGTAGAGAGAGATCCAAGATGGCCGATTAGCAACAGCTCAGGAATGTAGCTCCCAGTGAAAGCGCAGAGAACGAGTGGACGCCGCACTTTCCGACCAATTTTTGTAGCCCACAGACCAGGAGATTCCCGGCAGAGGAGCCACAC
>CAUYQU010035857.1:0-123370 GCA_963574635.1 Cheracebus regulus
TGGGAAAATTTTTTTGCGATCTACCCATCTGACAAAGGGCTAATATCCAGAACCTACAAAGAACTAAAACAGATATACGAGAAAGAAACAACCCCATTCAAAAGTGGGCAAAGGATATGAACAGACACTTTTCAAAAGAAGACATATATGAGGCCAACAAACATGAAAAAAATGCTCATCATCACTGGTCATTAGAGAAATGCAAATCAAAACCACACTGAGATATCATCTCACACCAGTTAGAATGGCGATCATTAAAAAATCTGGAGACGACAGATGCTGGAGAGGATTTGGAGAAATAGGAACACTCTTACACAGCTGGTGGGAGTGTAAATTAGTTCAACCATTGTGGAAGAAAGTGTAGTGATTTCTCAAGGATCTAGAAATAGAAATTCCATTTGACCCAGCGATCCCATTACTGGGTATATACCCAAAGAACTATAAATCATTCTACTATAAAGACACATGCACATGTATGTTCATTGCAGCTCTGTGTACAACAGCAAAGACCTGGAACCAACCCAAATACCCACTGATGATAGACTGGACAAAGAAAATGTGGTACATATACACCATGGAATACCACGCAGCTATAAAAATTGATGAGTTCGTGTCCTTTGTAGGGACTTGGATGACTCTGGAAGCCATCATTCTCAGCAAACTGACACAAGAACAAAAAAAACAAACACTGCATGTTCTCACTCATAGGTGGGTGTTGAACAATGAGAACATGTGGACTCAGGGAGAGGAGCATCACACACTGGGGGCAGTTGGTGGGGTAGGGGAGGGGCAGTGGGGATGGGGAGGGTGGGGAGGGATAACATGGGGAGAGATGCTGGATATAGTATACAGCTAAAGTTGAAAAAAAAAAAAAGAAACTAATGATGATATTAGTCGACACAAAAGGAGTACCAAATACAGATTTATCATTAATCTGTGAGAAATTAGTAAAGAGATTTAAGATATCTCAGTGTACCAAATAGATTAGAAGTTAATGTTAGCACAACTAGTTGGTGATGTGTAGAATTCATAACATACACACACACACACAAATTAAAATTAGTTACATGTAGAAAAACATATTTCAAAATGTGTTTTGAAGAGCAAAGTAGAAGTTGCCTTGATTTGTTGTTAGTACTTAGATTTTTTTAATTTAAGATTTCAGAGATTTTATTCAAAGGCTTTTATAAAATCACGAAGCTCCAAGAATGGCCTATATTGAATTTTGCTAGCAATTCTGAGCTCACATGGATCTTTGTTTATTTCTAAGTGGTTTGGTCTTTACATTTTCTGTGATCTAGGGCAAATCAAGATACTTCTCAAAATCTTAATTTTTTCATATGTAAATATGGAGTTATAATAATCCTTATCATCCTACCTACCTATGCCAAAGAGCTACTGTGGGGATCGAAAAAGAAAGTAGTATGTATATTCACATGCGCACACATACACACACACACACACGTACAAATTTTAAAACTATAGTCTTATATACTAATACATATATATTCATACATTACATAATGGTATAATCATATATATTGTGCTCAATATTAATCTGAAGCAATTAAAATTATAAGTTCTAAAATGAAATTTTATAACTGAAGACAGGATTAAACCACAAAATTTTCAGAGATTATTACACCTGGCCACAGGGATGGGGCAGTGTACCAAATAAAACATTTCGTAATCACTTGGGTAAAAATATCTTTGCAAAACAGTTAGAAATGCTGCCAAATTGCTTGCTACTAGACAAATATTTTGTGGATCATAAATTCTCTTAGAAGGCTTTAGGCAAACTTAATTAATTTTAAAAAAACCTTCTCTACTATGATTAGTTGATGCTTTAATTAGGTAGATATAAAATAAAAAGTTTAGTTTTATTAGATATATCAAATTATAACCTGAAATATTTCTCTTTTGATATCATAAAAAGAAGCCAGTACTAAGGATTTACCTCCTCTAAGCAGGCTAGGCAAATATTCATGCTTGCAGGGTTTGAATCTTTGCTTCTCTAAGATTTTTTTTTTCCTTTCAGAACATTACCTCAAATTGTTTTGCTAAAGTTGCCCATTTGTTCCTGCAAATAGTCTGAACTTGTTTATTCAGTAAATCCAGAACAAAAAAATGAAACCTGTGCTGGGTGCGGTGGCTCACGCCTGTAATCCCAGCACTTCGGGAGGCTGAGGTGGGCGGATCATGAGGTCAAGAGATCGAGATCATCCGGCCAAAATGGTGAAACACCATCTCTACTAAAAATACAAAAATTAGCCGGGTGTGGTGGCACGCGCCTGTGGTCCCAGCTACTCGGGAGACAGGCGGAAGAATCGCTTGAACCCAGGAAGCGGAGGTTGCAGTGAGCCGAGATTGCGCCACTGCATTCCAGCCTGGCGACAGAGCAAGACTCCGTCTCAAAAAAAAAAAAAAAGTTACCTGGACAAGGGTGGACTGGAGATGGATAGAAATGAAATTATGTAAGACATATTTGGGTGATAAAAATCAATACAACTTGGGATGTCCAGTTTATACCACAGGAAAGGTGGTGATGACCATTTGCTGAGCTGTGAACAGGAGCTTTAGCAGAGTTACAGAAAGACCAGCACCAGGAGAGAGAATAGGTTCATTTTAGTTTAATTTTTGATATCTGTCCTAAAATATCTAAATCCCACTAATGAAAAAATCATGCCCATATATAGTACATGTAAGCTCTCTCTTTCCTTCCCTCTCTCTCTCTCTCTCTTCTCCTAAGGGGAACCCTTCTGGAAAGTAAGAATACCATAGAGTGACTGTAAAATCTTAGCGTGTATAAATGAATTTATCAAATTTTTCCAATAGCATGAATGTACAAGACTTGTAAGAAATAAGAAAAAGATAATAAAGTGAAAAGAAGATAGGTTAAAAAAATTACCTGCTTTTTTCTTTTTTTGTTTTTTCTTTAATAGGTAACTTTTTAAAATTCTACTTTAAGTTCTGGGGTACATGTGCAGAACGTGCACGTTTGTTACATAGGTATACACGTGCCATGGTGGTTTGCTGCACCCAATCAACCCATTATTGACATTAGGTATTTCTCCTAATGCTACTATCCCTCCCCTATACCCCTAACCCACTGACAGGCCTTGATTTGCGAAGCTGTCCTCCCTGTGTCCGTGTGTTCTCATTGTTCAACTCCCACTTATGAGTGAAAACATGCAGTTTTTGGTTTTCTGTTCCTCTGTTTGCTGAGAATTATCATTTCCAGCTTCATCCATGTTCTTCCAAAGGACATGAACTCATTGTTTTTTTATGGCTGCATAGTATTCCATGGTGTATATATGCCACATTATTTTATGCAGTGCGTCATTGATGGGCATTTGGGTTGGTTCCAAGTCTTTGCTATTGTGAATAATGCTCCAATAAACATACATGTGCATGTGCCTTTATAGTAGAATGATTTATAATCCTTTGGGTATATACCCAGTAATGGGATTGCTGGGTAAAATGATATTTTTGGTTCTAGATCCTTCAGGAATTGTCGCACTGCCGTCCACAATGGTTGAACTAATTTACACTCCCACCAACAGTGTAAAAGCATTTCTATTTCTCCATATCATTTCCAGCATCTGTTGTCTCCTGACTTTTTAATGACTGCCATTCTAACTGGTGTGAGATGGTATCTTGTGTTTTTGATTTGCATTTCTCTAATGACGATGAGCTTTTTATCACATGTTTGTTGGACACATAAATGTTTTCTTTTGAGAAGTATCTGTTCATATCCTTCACTCACTTGTTGATGGGGTGTTTGTTTTTTCTTGTAAATTTGTTTAAGTTCCTTGTAGATTCTGGATATTAGCTCTTTGTCAGATGGATAGATTGCAAAATTTTTTTCCCATTCTGTTGGTTGCCTGTTCACACTGATGATAGTTTCTTTTGCTGTGCAGAAGCACTTCAGTTTAATTGGATCCCATTTGTCAATTTTTGCTTTTGTTGCCATTGCTTTTGGTGTTTTAGTCATGAAGTATTTGCCCATGCCTATGTCCTAAATGGTATTGCCTAGGTTTTCTTCTAGGGTTTTTATGGTTTTAGGTCTTACATTTAGGTCTTTAATCTATCCTGAGTTAACTTTTGTATAAGGTATAAGGAAGGGGTCCAGTTTCAGTTTTTTGCATATGGCTAGCCAGCTTTCCCAACACCATTTATTCAGTAGGGGATCCTTTCCCCATTGCTTGTTTTTGTCAGGGTTGTCAAAGATCAAATGGTTGTCGACGTGTGGCATTATTTCTGAAGCATCTGTTCTGTTCCATTGGTCTATATATCTGAATTACCTACTTTTTAATGTTGACCAAGAGTACTCTAATAAAATTGTTAGGATTGAGTAACTTTCATATTGCTTGAAGTTGGATTCAGCAGAATGTAAACATTTTTCATAATTTTAACAGCTTTTCAAGGTGAGTGATTAAAGAATCTTTACCTTAGATTTCTTTTCTGGTCGACATACCATAAACTTTCTTGTTCACTATGTTCAAACAATCAAGCGGAGCTAGTCATTAGCAAATTAACTGAACCTTATAATGTATGTATTTCACGTTCATGTTTGTGATTCTGAATGAAGACCAATTATATTCTTACATCTGCCACTCAAATCATAAGCTTCAGCATGTCAAGATGCACTTGCTCAGGGTGTATATATTTATGAAGCAGAATTTTAGGATTTAACTCTTTATCTTAATGCTGATTCAATAATCAGTGCCACCTGTGTTGGTCCATTTTACAATGCTATAAAGAAATACCTGAGACTGGGTAATTTGTACAGGAAGGAGGTTTATTTGGCTCATCATTCTGCAGACTGTGTAAGAACAATAATGCTGACACCTGCTTTTGGTGAGGGCCTCAGGAAGCCTACAATCATGATGTAAGGCAAAGGGTGAGATGGCATATCATATGGTGAGAGAAGGTGCAAGAGAGAAAGCAGGAGGTACCAGGTTCTTTAAACAAGTTCTCACATTAACTAATAGCGTGAGTGCTCACTTATTACCCTGAGGAGGGCACCAAGCCATTCATGGAGATCCACCCTCATGACCCTATCATCTCCCATCAGGCCCCACTTCCAACGTTAGAAGCACATTTCAACATGAGATTTGTAGGAAACAACATTTAAACTATAGCAACACCCATCAACTGTTTCCTTTATGTTAGTAAGAGAAGCTGGAAGCCATCACCCTCAGCAAACTAACACTGGAACAGAAAACTAAACACTGCATGTTCTCACTCATAATTTGGAGCCAAACAATGAGAACACATGGTCACAAGACGGGGACAACACATACACCTGGGTTTGTTGGGGGTTGGGGCGAGGGGAGGTAGAGCATCATGACAAATAGCTAACACCAAACCTTGGTGTTGGGTTGATAGGTGCAGTAAACCACCATGACACCTGTTTACCTATGTAACAAATCTGCATGTTCTGCACATGCTGAGCTTAAAGTAAAATTTAAAAAAAGAATAATAAAAAATAGATAACATTTTTTCCAAGTACTTTGACAAAGTTATTTTCAAGAGAGGATTTTTATTCCTGAATTAAGATTTTAAAGAGTATGTTTATTTGAGGGGACAGAGGATTTAAGATATCTTAATCCTGACCTGAAACACACTGAAAAGACTACTATAAAAAATAGAATGCATGATACTGAGATTAAATAAGTCTTGTATATAAATTATCCTGATAGATGTAATTAAAGTAATAAACTACAAAAAATGAAAACTTTTAATCATATACAATGTTATAAAATAAGTTGGAAAACACAGTGTGATATTTCAAAGTACACACATTTTCATTATTACAACTAAACATTCTTTTTATCACACAACACTAGGAATTATAAATACTTTCAATCTTCTTTAAAATGATAAAGCAGGCGGATCATTTGAGGTCAGGAGTTCGAAACCAGCCAGGCCAACATGGTGAAACCCCATCTCTACTAAAACTAAAAAAATTAGCTGGGCATGGTGGCACACTACTGTAATTCCAGCTACCCAGGAGGGTGAGGAAGGAGAATTGCTTAAACTGGGGAGACAGAGGTTGCGGTGAGCAGAGATCCTGCCACTGCACTCCAGCCTGGGCAACAGAGGTAGACTCCGTCTCAAAAATAAATAAATAAATAATAAATAAAACATTAAGTTGCTTTCTTTTTTAATTGTGATTTTGAACTCTTGATGTTTCTGTGCCATTTCTTTTATGAATTTCCATTTGATGTCTGTTCTATACTGATTGTTCTTTATATGTGAAAAACAACTCTTTTATCTGTCTGTATATTTTAACCATATTTTTTCCAGTTTGCTATTTTCTTGTGGAATTTGTATTTTTTCAATCAGAAATTTTTTCTTAATAAGGACAGATTTATCAAACTTCCTTGTTAAGAAAAGATGAATAATGAATTATAGCCTTTAAAAATATTTAGAAATACTCTAAAAATGTGTTAAGTTTACTGATTTGAGAGCCTGTTTATTTTGTCAATATTCTTATCTTATGCTTTATATGATAGTTGAAATTATTTCTTCTGACCTACCATGGAAGGAATTTACCAGGTATGACATTTGTTATTCACTTAAGTAGTTTGTTAAATTTTCATCCATTTAGTTTCCTCTCATGGGTTCACCCATCACCCTGAGCAGATACTTAATATTTTCCCACAGCCTATTCAATTTATAGTTTAAGCAAGACTATTAGGCACCATTCAGGTCATAGCCTAAACACAGTGCCACCAATTTGTCCATGGCTTGCCCATTTTTACTTACAAAAAATTATAACCTAGCACATTTTGTTCATGATGTCCTGGTCTTCCTTGTCTTGCCATTCTTTTAACTCTGAATATCTCTTATAATGGAAACAAGCCTTTTAAAACATTTTCCAGATGATTGTCTCTAAATTACCAAAGAATCTAACATCATGTCCACTTTGAGTTTCAAAGAAGGTTAAAATGTGTCATCACTAAAATTATATAAGTAAAACACACAACACCAAAAAATGTCATGGTATTTACATGTGCATTGATTCTGACTGAATCTTGGAATAAAATTTCTGGAACTGGTTTTGGAATACACATTCTGATGATTGTCATTGATACATAAAAACACAGTTAATACAGAGAATGTGCAAAGGAAAGATCCAGCGTTCTTCACACAAACGAAATGTAGGTCTCTATATACCCAACCTAAAACTGGAAGAAATTTTACAAAGTAGAATTTGAAATATGATACAGGCACAAATATATTATTTGAAAAGAGTTGCCTCTTTTCTTAACCCTACTTTTTTCTTCTCTTTCGTATTTTTCTTCAGTAGTGCCAAATTCATTTAATTATTCCAGGCAATTCATCTTTAATCCTTGTCTGCCTGGTTAGGTCAGTTTTATAGTATCTTCCAACACTCTTTCAAAATCTTTTCTTCATACTCTATATGAACTGAACCAGAACATTTCATATAATGCAGTTTTTCTCCATTCTGATATCCATTATTCCATGTTTCAAAGTATGCTCAAACTATTTTTTAGGGATCATTTAAAACTTCATAACAAAAACAAATACATTAGGTATTCTAAAGGTTACAGAAAAGTTCTTTATTGCCGAAAGGTGAACTCCAGAGAATAATAACTGTGAACAATAGTAACAGTAAAGCTTGAAGTTTTATTTTAATGTAACAGTCACAAGTTAAAAACACTAGAGAGGTTTTTAACACTCATTCTTCTGGCCTCATCCCAGATCATTTATATGAAGATGAGGCATCTGTAAAAACTTCCCAAATGATTACAATAAGCAATGAGGTTTGAAACCTACTATTACATTATTGATTATAGAGGTAACCAAGCAATCTATATCAGTGAAAAAAATATTGGAGAGTTTTAGTGTCTACTTATATATGTATTTCCTGACCCTAAAATATAGACAATAAATTATAGGTAGTTTTGCAACAGGAGTACTCAAAAGAAGAAAAAACTCAAATAAAGTGTACCAAAAATGCCATTAAAGAAATCTCACCCAACTGGATGTTCTCTATTTAAAAAGTTAAAACTCAAACTATTTAGGATTCATTACAGTGTAGCAATGGGAAATTAGTACCATACATTTATTGATATTGTTTGCAAAATGTTCTACTTGTTAATACACATTGGTTTTATGTTCAGCTGTCCTCTAACTGCTTCAGAAAGAATTTTGAATGATCCTTGCAAAATTTCATTATATTCTCTAAAGAAAAAAGAAAAATATATAGAAAAAGAAAATTTCGGAATAACAATCCCTAATAACATAACAAAGCTACTTTGCAGTTTGAGTATTAAGTACTTATACACATATAATAGCTACAAATCACCACAGATTTGCGGGCTAAAATGTATGTGTATACATATAATATATACATATATATGGATCCTTTTCAAATTTCTCCAATAAATTCTATCCTCTTTTATATGAGAATCCTCAACTAAATTCCCCAAACCAATGAGCATGTTAATTTTCGTATTACATTCAGAAGCTGAATTCTCCCATTGTTTATAATTCCAAAAATGCTCACACATCAATTCAGAAGATTTACAGAAAAGCAGCAATAATTTTCAACCTCCCTTTAATTCCAAATGGCGTACCCTGTTTTCTATCACCTTTAGTCATGTAATCCTTTGACACATTTGGAAAAAAATATATTACAATTATGTTCCAATACCTTCTTATACCTATGCAGAAACACACAGAAAAAACTTCAATTTATTTACCCTTACCTTCAAGACAAAACTAATTAGCTCTGAAGGCAACTATACCATGAAGATTTTAATTAACTACTTCTTTATGCCATTCTGCCTCCACTTTGCTTTTTCCTTCCATTTGCATTTATTTTGGTATCCAGAGATACTAGAGATATTTAAATCAAAACATCACCAAATTTGTATTTTAATAAATTTGTGAATATTTCCTACACTGAGTATTTTGAAAGAAAATGGGGATAAATACAACTTGTTGAACTTGCAGGAATGTGAGGGCTGCAATAGCATTCAAACATTAGCTTTTTTACAATACTGCATTATAACTTGTTGCTGGATGATCTATCACATAACTCATAGATTTATTTGACTTTTTGGCATAAAACACTCAAATTCAGGCATGAGAAAGCTGAGTATAATACCAAAACTTTTATTTTTATCAAATTTAAACTATTTCTCATCCCCCAAAAGAGCCCAATATAATATTCTTTAGGTTAGCAGTACAAATGGGAAGCTAGTCTGAGCTTTTACCATCTGAGCTGCACCTACTATCCCTATTCTAGAGAGCTTCTGGATTCTTGATGGTTAGGGAAAGAGGAAAGGGTGATTAGACAAAAACAAACAAAACCCCCCAACAATTTCCTTTTTGACCCATTCCCCTGGTTACCTTGAGTGGTGGAGTACCTGGTTCTGTGGAGAGGATAAGGAGACAGGCTTAGTTTTCCTTGGAAGCAACTCATAATTTTTATTTGAAAATGTAGTAAAATTTTGCATGAAACTCCCAAGGTTGAGCTCTCTGCCCAACAGCAGAGCTAGCTGGAGAAGATCGGGGCGAAGCACTGGGGTTGCCAAGCAAAAAGCAGGGATGGACCCAGGTAGCGTGGCAGCTTCTGTACTCTGCCCTGGTTTCTCAGCTTTATCAGACCACCATGAAATGCTTCCCATAATCATATTCATATGATGCTTTAAAACAACATAAACATATCTATACCTGACTGCAGGATGTCACTCACTCAGTTTGGAATTGCTTTAATATACATATATGTATATGAATCCTGTATATTACAGTGAGTGTGAAGATATTAATATTTGTAAAACATTTAATTTTCATTGTTCTTTGTGTGTAACTGCATTTTGAAGTAATAATTTAAAAGTTGTTAAAAAAAAAAAAGAACCTCCAACTTGTTAAGTATTCACCAGCTCATACTTCCCACTCCAATTTAATGTGACCATTTTGTGGTTCCTCTGGAGGTTCCCTTTTCTCCCAAGGCTGAGAAACATTCCCTGAATCTTTCCATGGACCAAAAGATGGGCATACATTATGTCTCCAGTCTACGCCTCAGCTCTGCTGTATGCCAATCCTACTGGCCTTAGTGGGTGGATATCCCAGCAGGCAGGACTCTTGGACTGCTCTTGTCAAAACAACTTGACTCCCTCTAGGCATCTTCTCCAGGCCACAGAAAACTTCATCAAATGTGGAAACATAGATAGCTACTGTTCTAGCCCTTTCTCCTCAATCTGTTATGCTACACTGCTACAAGCCTACCATTCATTTTAAGACTTTTTTATGTAGAGTCACACACTTCTCTCTGCTCTTCTAAACAAAACTCCCAGGGGCACTAATTACCTATGCCTAACAAATTTTTCCATATCCTGTTCTAGTTTAATGGGTGCACTGAATCTGTATAGCCATATTTTTTTTTTGGTTAATAGTAGGATAGAAAATTTATAGTTATGCAAAAATTTTTCTCAAAGACTGATGGATTACAAAACCATTTTGGGCAAATCCTACATCGGTGAGTCAGGAAACCTTATTAAAATATATAGATACTTCTTGATTTTTTTTAGGTTTTTAAAACACTTTGAATTATCCATAAGACACTGAAATAGTAGAACCTGCACGTTTAAGATTATTTCAAAGATAAAAATGAATACTTAAAAATAAATTCCAATTCATAATAGTATTAATTATTTTAGTGACACTGTGTTTTATATTCTTAAAATTTAAAAACTGTCTTATTAGAAGAAGGCTTGCATGATTAAACAGATAAAAACATAAACATTACATTTTGTGAGTACACAATAATGTTTATAAAGACATGTATAATCCCAATGCAAACTAAGCACTAATCTGTGAGCACTACCTACCAAATAACATCAGCCCATTCGTTGTTTTCCCTAATGACACAAATCACATTTGTTTTGTTTTACTTTGTTTTGTTTTTGAGGAGTCAAGAGTTCACAATACATAGTTGGTAGTGTTTCCCACGTATACAAAATTCTTACTAGACCTTATCTTCTCCCTAGTCTTTCTTCTGTCCTGACTTCTAACTGCTCCGTCTTCATCCCCACTACCCCAGGGGAAACTCTATAAAAGCACGTTGGTTCCTATTTCCTATTTTCTTTTCTTTTCTCATTTTTCCTATTTCCAGGATTCCATAGGCACTTGAAAATCTTAAAGCAAACACACATTCTCTTATGTTTCCAGTCAAAAAAAAAAAAACCATGGTTGTTATTTAGAGTTTATCTTTCTTACAAAGGAGTTTCAAGATTATCAATAACATATTTATAATAGATTTAAATATTATTAAAATTTTTATAAGATCTTTTTTTCCTAATTTCCTAACTTATTTTTGTTGTTTAGAGACGGCACCAATTCTTTAGATGTTGAAAACACACCTAAATAATTATCATTACAATCCAAGTTACAACCCTAAGACAAATTCTATATCAGGTAAATGTTAACTCTTGCCTCAAAATTAAAAGCTACAACAAAATAAGAAGTATAAGAGTGACCCTAAATTGACTATACTGCTAACCCAAGAATATGTTTTTAAATGTGAAATGAGGGTTCTTGGCATAGAAATAACATATCACAAGGAAAATTCTAATAATAGTCTATAATTGAAAGTTTAAAAAATTAGCAAAACCTGCAAGTTGTTTAAAGGAAGGAAGAGGAGAGGTGATGAAAAAATGCAGCTGTTCTATTCTGAGATTCTTTCTCACTGGCGGTAAGGAAGGCGAGGACAGAGTGGGGAAGCTATCTGGAATTAGAATGTCCTGGTGAGGGAAATTGTTTCAGTACAATAGCTCATGTTGTACTCTGGTTATATGGTTATATGACCTGTACAATTTTTTTTTTTGGTAATACAGCTCCTTTAGGACCTTAATGGACTATCTATTTTTTACTGTACACTGACTAGTAACTGCCAAACATCCCTGCAGGTAAAAATATTTGGTTTTTGGCTCTAACCACGATAAAACTATTCTATTAATAACTTTTTTATTTTCTCTGGCAATTAAATATTGCTGCTGGCCTCTGTTGCCCCTGTATCTCAATATCCACAGTCAAATGAAAGGGGCGTGTTTCAGAATCATCCTTTCAAAATTTTTCAGGTTACTGAGTACCCTATTTACAGATGTATGTATTTCCTAGTTTCTTCAGGAAGAGGCTATCCCACAGGTATTCTCAAATTCATGGATAGGGACAAGCAGACAAATTAAATGAAAGTAATCCACTCCAACATTCTTTTCTCTGTCTTTTGAGTCCTCTCTTTACATAATAACACATAATGCTCAGAATTCTGAGCATCTCCACTTCATTTAATTTAGAACACCATCGAGAATGTGTCAATTTACAAGGACAGCATTAATTAGAACCATTTGTAGATACTCAAAATTACTTACTAAATCCAGAGACTCTGGTAAGTATATAGATAGTAGAAACTGTAGACCAATCTATAGTCCTGATTCCTTCTTTCTGGTCCTGAATTCATTGTATTAATTCTCATGTGTATTTCCAAGGTCAAGACAGATATAAATAAAAGCATGCTTATAATTCTATTTGACATATAAGTCTTGTTCAAGGTTTCATCACGTAACTGGCCCCTAGGAGCTAAAGGAAAGGAGGACTAAAAACGGCATATGAGAATTGACTTTTCCTTGTAAGATATCTGCCTTAGGGAAAGTCATTATAGAGATTCAAAGGCAAAACAGCCTCACAAAATAGGAGAAGAGGAGAGGCCTAAGGGATTTGGGAATTATTTGAGTCATCTACTTTCTCTCACTTGGCCAGATTCCAAACTTATGCCCCAGTTTTTTACATAAAAACCCTTAATTTTTACATAGACACATGAAATTCTGGATTCAACCACTGCAGATCAGTAACACACCAGTTCCTACAATGGATTCAATTTTTAGTTATATGATCTCTACAATTACAAGATGTAAAGCGATTTTAAGCAAGTCTGACCATTTTGAAACCACCAAGTTCAAATTCTGAGCTTATTTAAGCTTGCCAGCACCATGTGAAGCATTTGTTCCATTCAGTGTCCATACGTATTTCTTGCCTTCTTCACAATGGTCTGTGCTACCAGCTCTTCCGTAAACCAAAACTATGGTTTTCATGAGCAAGGTAAAAATTTACTGAACACCCACTGCAGTCAAGGATTACTATGTTCCCATGCCCTAGT
The DNA here is from genome assembly GCA_963574635.1 of Cheracebus regulus. Classification (NCBI taxonomy): domain Eukaryota; kingdom Metazoa; phylum Chordata; class Mammalia; order Primates; family Pitheciidae; genus Cheracebus; species Cheracebus regulus. The sequence goes on from CAUYQU010035857.1 coordinate 13,196, forward strand.
ATAAATTGGATCCTTACAGATTCCAATCCAAATCACTTCCAAAAACTGCATCCCCAGTTAACATATTCTTCAGAGTTGTCTGCAGCCTGTGTTATGACCAAGCATACTGTACAGTTTAGGGTGTGTGAGCAACAACATCCCCTGACTAGTTTAAACAGGAAACAGATTTATTAAGAATGAGTCATAGTTTGTACAACTCTGGAAAAGAGAGAGAGCCAAGCACAAAGCCTACCTACCAGGAATCATGTTAATCACTGAGAAGTCTTTTTGATAGAAAACTACACTGCCACTGCTTCTAAGCATCTATGAAATTCAGAAATGTCAGAAGCACTTTGCCAGCACTGACAAAACTGAGCCATTGCACTTTTAAGACCAGTCTCCCTACAAGGGCCATTACTTCATATTAACCACTTCTAAATTTTATTCTTATAAAAGTGCTTCTAATTGCTAGACACCAGGTTACTTCTATGGTCACAGCTGCATGGGAAGCTAAGAAAGAATCTACTTAAATAGTATTAAGCCTGTTCACTGAAAAATACAGTAAAAATCATTGAATTAGAAAAGTCAACAAAATCCTGTTAGTTAAATATAACGCGATGGACAGAGACATATTCTTGCTATTATAGATTAATTTTAATTCAGCTATCATAAAATTATTAGAATTTCATGTGATACAAATCAAGTTTGAAATTAATTGCAATAAAAGTTAAATTCAATAAGATAAGAAAATGAAAGACTTTGTAGAAATGTTAAAAAGGAAAATATGTAATGTTTTAGTTTTTTTTAAATTGTAGATGTCATGATAGTATACCTAGAAAACTCATAAGATACAAGTAAAAATTACAATTAACAATAAAATATGTTGAAGTATACAAGGATGCAAGCCAGTTTTGTATAAAGTAAGACTTCAGTTCATTCATAGTAGCAAAAGAAGTATAAAATATATAGGTATAATTTTAATAAGAAATGTAAAATATATATTTGTAATCTTAGAATTAAAATGTTAACATGACAATAAATCTCTATTCTCAGAAGGGTTATTTTCATATAATAGAAATATTAGTTATGACTAAGAAATGTTTAAGCTTGTGATAATTCCAACAGATACATAAAAAGGGAGAAAACAGCAGATTGCTTTGATATGTATCATATAAAACTAGAGAGCCACTCTAATAAAATTGATTTAGTTATTGCATAGGAATAAACAATAGATTAATGAACTAGACAGTTTGCAAATAGATCAAAGAAAATGTAAGAATTGAATAAATAATAGTGGCAATATTTCAGTTGAATGGAAAAGAATGCATGATTTATTCAATAAATGCTTGTGGTGATATTCTGGAAGAAAAAAGTTTGGTAAATTCTTGAATGCAAAATACTGAGTTAAATTGCAAATAGATTATAAATTGAAAATATGTTAACAAAAATACCCTAGGATTAATTTAGGAAGACTGCATAAAATCAAAAGATGGTAGAACTTTTCAACCGAGTTAAGAAACTGAAAGTTATAAAATTTATAAGTAAACAAGGAAAGTTGTTTATGTGTTTGGGCTCATTTAAGCTTATTTTTATTAGAAACAAATGAAATGATTTGGCAGAAAGGATCACAGTAATGGTACACAAAAGAGAGAAATATATTTAAACATACACACCCAAAGAAGGGCATACCTTTGAAACACATTAGTAAGTAAGCAGGTAGAGATATCTATCTTTCTGCTAGATAAAAGTATAAGAGAAGAAGAGTGAAGATAAGAAAATGTTATGTCTGATTAGAAAATGTTAGAGTAGAGGCAGTTACGTGACTACTGCTTGACTTTCTGCCTTTTTCCCTTAAGGTACATCTTAAACAAAAGTAAATGTTTTGCTCATTGTCTAGGGACTAAGATACCGGAGATATTGATTGGCAACTATGATTCTTTAACTGTGGTCTTAACCTTTGACTGCTTACTTGAACATGTGCAAGGTCAATAATAGACTGATACTTTAGAATTAATACTTCTTATCACTGAACTCACATAACAATGTCAGTGATAAAAACAAAGCATGCCATTGTTCAAATTTATTGTAAAATCTGATGCATATCCATTTCAAATACAGGTGAGGATTCATGATAGAGTAAAAATAACCTTTCAATGTGCATTGTATATTGAGATTCTATACATCATTGAGGTATAAATGTATATTTCATAATAGAGCAGTAAAATGTTGCAATAATTATGACATCAATCACTGATTATTTTCTGTACCAAAAATATTAGTAATTAACTTAAAAGAAATTGAGAATATTGAAAAATAGGCTGACAGTTCATACATATATCTACTGAACGAAAGGTTGATAATTTATATAAATATTAGAACGTATTAGCTCAATATATTTGGGAAGGATATGTCATCCATTTTGAAATGAGGATGTTAATTAGATAATATAATTTTTGTGGGAATTGCTATATATTACTATCCTTAAACAAAGTAGCTGTTGTGTAAATCAGGTACTGTGAAAGAGAAAGGAGATCTTAATGCTTTGGTGATAACATAACCATAACCAGTATTCTATCTGAGCAGAGGTAACCAAATACATAATTCATTTCATAACTAACTTCAGATAAAAAATCATTCTTTTAGAACTGTGAATATTCAGTACAGGAAAGAGAGAAACATTCCAGAATCTACTAGATCTGAGAAATTAATATCTCTCTGTTGTAATGTCATTTTTTAAAAAAGCAATCAACTACTACTGTGTTAATAATAGATTATCAATGTTAATAATTGTTAAGTTTTATATAACATCAAATTTATTCTTCAGTCTCTGAGTTTATTGTATGATGATATCTGTTTTCATCCTGGATTTTATATAAACATTAATTTTAGATTCATCCATTTGGCATTCAGCCAAAAAGTTCATCTCTATGTACAGTTATTCTTCAACAAAACATTGACAATTGAGGAGGAAGCAGAGCAATATGGTGAAATAGAACATTCCACCAATCATCTCCCCTGTAAAAACACTCAATTAACAAGTATCTATACAGAAGAAACACCTTCATAAGAATCAAAAATCAGGTGAGCACTCATAGTACTTGGTTTTCGTTTCATATTGCTGAAAGAGTGAAAAGTAAAGGGGACTTTGTCTTGCACCTTAGGTACCAACACTGCCACAGACAGGCAGAGCATCACGGAGCCCTTGTGGTCCCCAGTTCCAGGACATGATACTCGGACAGGATTTCTGAACCTGCCATGGAACAGAGGGGAGCCCACTGTCCTGAAAGGTAAGTCCCAGCCCAGGCAGCAGTCACAACAAGCTGACTTAAGAGCCCTTGGGCCTTACAAGAACGTCAGTGGTTGTCTGGCAACATTACTTCTGGCCTAGGGTGGCAGTGAGGATGGTGGTGAGACTCCTCTGCCTTTCGAAATGGGAGGGAAGAATGGAAGGACTGTACCTTGTGGTTTGAATATTAATTATTACCACTGCTATGGGGAAGAGTTTGGAGGTTCCTTAAAAAAAAAAAATAGAGCTACCATAGGATCCAGCAATCCCACTACCAAATATATACCTGAAAGAAAGGAAATCAGTATACTGAAGAGCTATCTACATTCCTATGTTTGTTGCAGCACTGTTTACAATAGCCAAGATTTGGAAGCAACCTTAATGTCTACTGACAGATGAATGAATAAAGAAAATGTGGTACATATACACAATGGTGTACTAGTCAGTCATTTAAAAGAATGAGATCCAGTTATTTGCAACAACATGGATGGAACTAGAGATCATTATGTCAAGTGAAATAAGCTAGGCACAGAAAAATATTGCATGTTTTTACTTATTTGTGGAATCTAAAAATCACAACAATTAAACTAATGGACATAGATAGTAGAAGGAGGGTCACCAGAGACTGGGAAGGTTAGTTGGGGGCTGGGATGGAGGTTAACTATAGTCAATAATAACTTCATTGTACATTTTAAAATAACTTAAAGGGTGTAACTGGATTTTTGTAACTCAAAGAGCAAACACTCAAGGGGATAGGTACCCTTCATTCTCCATGACAGGCATATTTCACATCACATGTCTGCATCAAAACATCTCATGAACTCTGTAAACATACTCACCTACTATATCCCACAAATACTAAAAAATAAAAAAGCGGCCAGGTGTGGTGGCTCACGCCTGTAATCCTAGCACTTTGGGAGGCCGAGGTGGGTGGATCACCTGAGGTCAGGAGTTCAAGACCAGCCTGGCCATCATGGTGAAACCCTGTCTTTAAAAAATAAAATAAAATAAAAAAATAAAAAAGCAACAACAACAACAAAACAAAAAACATTGACAAGTTAGGTAAATGAGTGCCTCCACTCATGGGTAAAACTGTTTCCTGCATTTTCTTTGCAAAATTCCTCGTATTTCTGGGAAGAAGAATTAAGAGAGAGAAGTAAGAGTTGTCACAAATATGAATAGGAACTTGTACACAGAAGAAATTTCAAAGGACATTCCAAGGAGGTTAGAATATATTTTTAAATATTGATAAAAGGATGTTAACCAACTTGAAACAACAAATACAGCTAGCCATCCTTAGCTGGCATTTTTATGTATGTACTGTTCATGAATATGTAATAAGAAAATAATCAAAAAATGATTTCATTTATAAAATAATCTGCTCAATTTGCTTGTGTTAGGTTGTATATGCATGTGTAAAAAAGGTATGAAGGTCACATATAGATTTTCTAGTTAGGTAAAAAAAATCTATATTTTCAGTTGCTTTAAGAATTTTCAGCCGGGTGCAGTGGCTCGTGCTTGTAATTCCAGCACTTTGGAAGGCTGAGGTGGGCAGACTGCCTGAGCTCAGAAGTTCGAGATCATACTGGGCAACATGGTGAACCTGTCTCTACCAAAAATAGAAAAATCAGCTGGTGTGGTGGCAAACGCCTGTAATCCCAGCTACTCTGGTGGCTGAGGCTTGAACCCAGGAAGCAGAGGTTGCAGTGAGCTGAGACTGCACCACTGCACTCCAGCCTGGAAACAGAGTGAGACTCCATCTTCAAAAAAAGAGAGAGGGAGGGAAGGAGGGAAGGAGGGAAGGAGGGAAGGAGGGAAGGAGGGAAGGAAGGAAGGAGGGAGGGAAGGAAGGAAGGAATGAAGGAAGGGAGGGAGGGAGGGAAGGAAGGAAGGAAATTTTCACTACAGGTACTGTGTATCTATATTTCCTGTGTTGATTACAACATATCTGTTTCCTGTGCTGATTAAAACAAATAGCACATTTCTGCATCCATTTTTCTTTACTTTCATTTCTACTTTAGATGCATAATGTTAGTATGTGTACATGCATAGTGTATGTGTACTGCATTTCTTACTAGTAAGCATGGAGGGCTGCTCTGTGTTTCCAAGACGGCATCTTGTTGCTGAAAGGGACAGAAGGGCAAAGAGAAGGAAACCAACGTTGTGTCCCCTTCATTAGGGCAGAAGACAACAGAAAGCAAACCCAATCTCAAGTCCTTTTTTAGGGCCCTAATCTCATATATAAGGGCTCTGCCCTCTTGACTTAATAGCTTCCTAAAGGCCCCACCTCTTAATATTATCACATTGGTGATCAAGTTTCAACATGTACATATTAAATTTTTTGTTTTGAAATGGAGTCTTGCTCTGTCGCCCAGGCTGGAGTGCAGTGGCACGATCTCAGCTCACTGAAGCCTCCGTTTTCCAGGTTCAAATGATTCCCCTGCCTCAGCCTCCTGAGGAGCTAGGAATATAGGCATGCGCAACCATGCTCAGCTAATCTTTTGTATTTTAGTACAGATGAGGTTTCACCATGTTGGTCAGGATGGTCTGGATCTCCTGACCTCTTTATCCACCTGCCTCGGCCTCCCAAAGTGTTGGGATTACAGGCATGAGCCACCATTCCTCACCCATATTCAGTTTTATAATTAACATTATTTCTTTTTATAACTCCTATTTTAGTTTAATTCTATATTTCTAGATGTCCTAGTGTAATATTTAGAATTAAAAATGAATATACTCCTATCATCTTCCTACCAATGAACAGGGATGAACCTCCATTTTACATTTCATATTCTCACGATTTTTAAACTTCATTTACAATTTGCATCATTCTGGTGAGATATCTGATAATCCTATACATGACATTGGTATGGGGTAAGAAGTAAATTAAATAAACTCTTAAAGAAGAGTTTATTTAAATGGTTGATTCTCACTGTTATTTTTCTAGTTGCAAACTATCAAGAAGGTGCCAACATTTATCCTAAGAATAAATATTATAATACAAATATTTTACTATATTTCACAGTAAAATGCTTTCAACTTATGTTGTCATTTGACCCTTGAGGAAGTTAGGCATATGGCTTTTATTATTCATTTATTTACTCAATAAAACTATGTGCTACTTTCCATAGAGTCAAGGATAAATACATCCTTCATCTTCAAGGATGACACTGGGATGAGGAAGGAATAATAATCATAGTTTCAATCACTATGATAGTGTTTTATAGTGGTTTGTAGAGGATGCTATAATAACTTTGCAAGTCATAGTACCCTAGGACTCTGGGAAGGATTATGGGAAGAAGTGACAGTTCTGTCCAATATGAATGAATATCTTCTAAATGAAGGAGGAAGCAATAAATGTGTTTTATATAGATGGAACAGTATGTGTAAACGCACTGACAGAGAAACAATATGAGACATTCCAACACATGCAGAGAATTTACATGGACAAAACTGAATCAATATTCGTGGTAGTCAAATAGACAAGGAACAGGCAGAAGGGAAACCGTGAAAATGCTTGTGTGCTCGTGTAAAATGCTAGAACTTCAGAGCACTTCACAGTCTAAATCCTTTAAACATATTTTTTAAACAAATAAAATCTAATAAATGACCAAATATTTAAATAATGCCTATCAGATGAAACTGTTTCATACAGCCATAATAACATTTCCACCAGATAAACTATATTAAAATATAAAGCCTATTTTGCTCTCAGTTTGGCTGAAATTCCCCCATTAAGTAGTTTAATCTTGGGTGAAGTAAAAATTAATTCTTCTCATTCTGAACTTCAGACTAACTACTCTCCCCTTTAAAGGAGAATATTCTTTGTTTCTCTATTGGAGAGCATTATTTTGCTTTGATCTCAAAACAGTTACTTAAAAAAAAGTGCAGTTCTCTGTATATTAATCTGAATTTTCTGTGAATTACAAATAGTCACAATCAAATTATTAATTTTTCTTATGAAAGCTAGTGAAATTTTATTGTAGTGTACTTACATGCTTAAGAATGGGAACAAGATAAATATTTCACAGGAAGCACAGATATCATGAAGAAATAATGATTATCTCAATTTCCTAGTCATTAAAATTTTAGTATTTTTATCATAGAATGAATATTGAAACATACTGCACTCCAATTTTGTTTTAATTTTTTCAAATCATCTTGGTTTTATTAGAAACTAACATGCTGCCCAGTAATCTTTATGGACTAATAGAGATCATAGCTTTTAGCACAGCTTTCAGGATGAAAATAATGTTGCCATCTACTCTAATTAAGATGTCCTATGTTGGTTAAGAAAATAGAAATTGCTTTGTAAAAGAAAACTATCTCATTCAAAAGTTTTCCCCCCTCATTAGTAGAAAGATACAGGTATTATTAGGTTTTTATGTTTAGGATGAAATTAGATATAATGTAGAAAAATTGAAGTGTGCATTAGAAATAATTGGAAACAAAAGAGGTGAGAATGTGCAGTTTTTTTCACCAAAAAATGTTTAGATCAATTGTTTGAATCTAATTTAATTATCTTATAAAATGAGTCAAATGGGATAGCAAGTTTTAATCTAATGCAGAGCAAGGCCTTTAGAGTTGCTATTACACAATTGTTTTGACTTTTATTTCCTAGTGATAGGAAATATCTCTAACCCTGATACAATACCTTGCTATTGGATTATTTTGTTTCTTTATATACAATTTTATTTTTTGAGACACAGTCTTGCTCTGTCTCCCAGGCTGGAGTGCAGTGGCATCATCTTGGCTCACTGCAGCCTCCACCTCCCAGGTTCAAGTGATTCTCCAGCCTCAGCCTCCCAAGTAGTTGGGATTACAGGTGTGCACCACTATACCCAGCTATTGTTTTTTTTTTTTTTTTGTATTCTTATAGAGACAGGGTTCCACCATGTTGGATAGGCTGGTCTTGAACTTCTGACCTTAGGTGATCTGCCCACCTCAGCTTCCCAAAGTACTGGGATTACAGGCATGAGCTACCGCACCTGGCCTGTTTCTTTACATATAATTTTACTTCATTCTTTATCCATTACATTCATCAGATTCGCAGGTAACATGACAATGTTACTGAAAATAGGGGACCCAGATAAAATAAATATATGTTATATACATTTAATTTGTATTATAGAAGGGAATTTCTGAGCCTTTCTCCAGCTATATTAATGTGCGAAAGTTAGCAACAGCAGGCAGTTTCACTTGTATTACTACAAAAAGTTCTAAATTGATTGCCAGAAATGGATTGGCCCTGTACCAGGTAGCAAATGCACTGAAAGAGAATTTGTACCATCACATACAAGGGGCAGTTCCTTCTCATTAAGTGGCAACCTTTGAACATTTTCCAACTGATCCCTCTAATATCTTGCTTCTTAATATTCTTGGTCAGGGACATAACATCCCCGATGTGTCATGTAATAGTGTTCAGTCTGGTTTTCAATCATCCCATACACTTCAATCCACATATCTACCCCATTGCTTCACTGCGCACTTTTTTTCCTTAAAATTTGTATCCTATATGAGTACGTTCCCCAATTCCTAAGGCTTAATGAGTCACAGATTGCCTCCTGCCTGCTGTCTTGGCTCCTTCCTCACTTGAATCTTGCTATGCTTTTTCTCCACTTACTCTTAATAATGCCCTCAAATATTTCTTCTCTAATTCATCTGTTTTGATAACTTACCTCCTCTTTATCCTGTTTCCTTACTTTCCCTAATATGATACAACATTAGGCTATCTATAGTCTAGACTATTTGCTTTAATATTATTTGCTCAACTACTTCAGGCTACAAATTGACAGGAAGAAAGAAGATAGTAAATCGTGAAGCTCAAGGCAATTGAGTGAAATAATGTGAAACCACCCCTATTACTTTCAGCCTGACTCATCAAACAGCAGAAGAGGGCATTAGAAGAACTAAAATTAATGAGCATGCTCTTGCCTCTGTTGGAAGACACCTGAAAAGTCTCCAACTGTTATGTATTACAAGTAAAATCTTCAAAGCTAAAATTCTGGCTGCTTAGCAGGAGGCTGACTGTTTAATAGTAAGGTTAAAGATACGTTAAATAATTTTTGTGATGGTTGACATCTGTGAAGTCCTCTGGGTCACTATATTCTTTAAATTGAACATCCACACAACAGTTGGTAAAGTTTCACTCTCTTGGGGGTAACTCAGAAGTGACTGTGAGAAAAATCCCATACATCATTCATACCAGGTCTGAACCCTCAGGAGGTTCTACTGGTCCACATTCTTGTCCCAGCTATCATATCCAGGTGAGTCAGTAACACTGCTGACACCTTGACCCTACCCAACCCTCTCAGCAGCTCCCTTGTCACCCAGTCTGTGCATGGTTGGAAAAAATTAACGGGACTACTTACCATAGTGACCTGGCAGAATCACTGTGAGGCAAAGGCCATATTAAAATATCAATGCAGCTCCAAGATATGAATAAATTAGAAAGAGTTCAGGGGACAGACACAAAAATGATGAAGCATTTTAAAAACAGATTTATATAGAAAGACTTAAGGGATTTAAATTGTTTAGTCTTGAGGAGTGAAGGCAGAGGATAAATAGAATAATTATCTTCAAATAGTGAAGCAAGTGTCCTTTAACTTCCCATTGATAATTTTATCATCAGAAATGAATTAGAAAATTTGGTTGTATAGTCTCCTCACTTGGAAAAGAAGTACCTGACTTAGACTCTTAAAACGTGCCCTTTTGTATTATCTGGAAATTAGATAAAAATATTGTTTCCCTCAAGCTATCCCAGTTACATACTCCAGAAGTTGAAACAGATTAAGTTTGATTTTCCATGGCACATGCGTATGGCTAACACTGGGAACCACAGACTCTTAAAACACTGGCCTTATCACATGTGGGTATGAATTGCCAGGGAACACCAACTTACAAATTTTAAAAGGTTTTCTCTACAGTTAAAAACACAGACCAAGCCGTCAAGCCATCTAGAAGCAGTAACTAGATGACTATTTATAACTAGTTTTTTAAAGTTTATTTAAATATTTTAAAAAAATGAATTAGAAAAAGATTACTGTTATAACTGCTTTTAGTTACACAAAAACATATTGAGATCTAAGTTATTTAAATGTGTAAAACACTAATAAAGCAAATATTCGAAGTGCAGGTGAAAGCTACAATCTGCTCTCATTTGAGGGAACATATGCTTTTGGGTGGACCAGTGTTATCAAGGCTAATGGCTTCTTGTTATTGCTCTTTGTTCCAGCTTTGCTTTTCACTTCTAACTTGTAGGACAGCTTAAATGGTTGACTTGTTTAAAGTGCTTAATTACTCACGTGGTGGCTATTGCCAATACAAACTGTCTACAGAATACACAGACAGCTATTGTGTCCCAGCTGATGTTACAATACTAAATGGGACCTGATTACTGTACATTGCTTTTCAATGCTGTTAATTTGCATGTTTGAATAAGTCTACTGGGATGCCATTTTACAGCTATTGCTCCATGTATACTGCTTGAGATCGCTTTGGGAAACAGTATGTGGCTGGCTTTTTCTATTCATCAGAATAGAGGATTTGGAGCTGCTGACATTATGGTCATTATGCATTGTACCTATGGGTTTTGTGGTCCATTACATATTGGATTGCTGCACTTGCTTTTTCTTTTCCCCTCTTTTTTTTTCTTTAGTACTCAGTTTCTGTTTATTATTGAATATTCCTGTTGAATGTGGAGTCTATCATTAGTATATGATTGTTTATTAGGTGTGTGGCTTTAAGACAAAAAAAAAAAAAAGCCCAAGATATTCATCAGGTGGGTTGACAGATTTCTAGAATTAATTTTATACATGTTAATGGCAATTAATTTTTCTTAAAACCAGATAGGCAAATATTTTTTATTGTTTCAACTCAATGACTATTCAGTTCATTTAGACTGAATAGAAGTTGACAAGTTAGTTTCTACAATAAATATTTTAAATTTTGTTTTTCTATTATATGTGTTCTTCAATTTAAAGAAAAAAATGAACCAGTTGACTTGGCGACATACAAACCTATTATAAATGTAATAATTGCCTAATGTATTGAATATATGATATACATTAAATGCTCAGATACAACCAACTTTCAGTATTTTCCATGTTAGAGAACCCTCCTAACACCTACTTATATGTGAGAGATTTTAAAATACTTGTGAACAAATTAGCACAGTGCCTTGGACATGTTAAAATTTCAATCACTGATACTTAAAAAGCTTTTTTTTAAATTTTCTTCTCAATTGGAGTTACCTTGATTTTCTGTCAGAATGATAATGACAAGGTGATTTCAACTTCTATAACAATCTTTGTAGTATTGCAGTGCAGAGGAAGATTTAGAGACTTTACATGGGCTCATTGGAAAAGAGTTAAATTGGTGCTATGGGTCTCAAAAGAGAGAGTTCAATATTTGTAATTCATTTTTTTATGTCTCATTCCTTGAACTTGTAAAGAGATTGCTTTGACTTTTTTTTTTAACTTTCATGTTAGTCACTGATGATCTAATTTACAGAAAACAATTATGGGTATAGGAAGTTTGTTGAAGAGTAAGAATACATTGCCTAATAAAACATCAATATTTATACATAAAACCTCTAAAAATAATTTGTTAATCGGGTGTTTGAGAGAATGCATTTACCTGAGCTCTACATTTCTAAAGCCACTCAAGTTAGCCTCTCTCTGCTTGTCTCATGCACTCTGTAAGGACTGGAAGACATGACCTACATGACTATTCTGTACATTCACTGTTATGCATATTTAACCAGGTAACTAACAATAATAATAATCAATAGCAAAATGTAGGACTCTGCAATAACAAAATGAATGAAGCCTAGCTTAGCAGATTAAGAAAGCTGTTACTTTCCCCGGAAATGTTTAAATTAAAAGTTAACAAATAGTCATAGAAGAAATAACATTTGCCTAATGGGATAGAGTTTTAGAATAGTAATCACACACATAAAACACACACCCCTCATCCTCTGCCAGGTCACACTCTCAGGTAATGGTTTCTAATTGTGATCATCTATAGCAGTGGTCCCCAATCTTTTTGACACTAGGAATCTTGGAATACAATTTTTCTGGAACTTGGGGGATGGTTTTGGGATGAAACTGTTCCATCTCAGATCATCAGGTATTAGTTAGATTCACATAAGCAGCATGCAACCTAGATCCCTCACATGTAGGGTTCCAAATAGGGTTCACGCTCCTTTGAAAATCTAATGCCACCACTGATCTGACAGGAGGCTGAACTCCCTCAACCACTGTTCACCTCCTGCTGTGTGGCCTGGATCTTAACAGGCCATGGCCTGGGAGTTGGGGACCCCTGATTGATAGATATGTAAAATAGAGGTTTTAGAAAAAACTTAGAAAAGTCTTACCTCTAAAAATAATTGATTCATTTGGTTTGGAGTAAGGCACAAGAATCTACATTTATTTACCACTCTCTACAGGATTTTGATGATCAAAAAGTTTGCATATCCCTAGTCCAGAGGACAAGTTTCAATATAACTACATAGATAGGTTGCACTATGCAATGGTCCTGAATTTTACAGATACACCAAATAGAATTGGAAAAAAAAATAACAAAAGCAGCAGAAATGTAGTTATTGCATTCCTGCAAGGCATATGTGTGCTGTTTAAGAACATTTCAGATATCAGGAAGTCATCAGATCAGGGTAAGCCAGCCTGGGCTACAGAGGCACATGTCCAAGGGAGACCAGAAACCCTACCACAAACGAGAAGGTCTGAAGCAATACCCATCATTATCAGTACACATAAATGATATCTCCGATGGTTGCACTGACATCTGTTTTTCATTCACTAGGTTGATCAAATTGGGTCAACCATTATGTAAACATCATCACTGATTCTATTTAGCATCATATATGTTAAATATATGTATAAATACATATATGTATAGCAGTGCAGAAACTATGCATTAGTATCTGGGCATGTGTTGGAAGAAATTGATTTTTAAAAAATAAATATATATAACCTTTCTTGATAATATATTCCTGATTATTCAAAATACTGCTTTTAAAATTTAATGAGAGGATAATTTTTTCCCCTAGGTCAACTTCCTAATAATTGACTTATTTTTCTCCAGCTTTACTGTTATAATTGACATATAAAATTATAGTTATTTAGAAGCATACATGATGTTTTGACATATACATGCATTATGAAATTATTAAATCAAGCAAATAAACATAGGATGCATTTAACACTAAGAAAGATCATTTAAGAATTCGGATAAAGTATTTTTCACTCTCTTATTAAAACATAATGTCAAAAACTAATGGTGACACATTGGTTTATTAAAATATGTAGCAATGTATGTAACTGATTATTTATTTGGGATATTTTGCTAAAAGTTATTTTGAATGAATATTACTCTCTAATAATTTAGCATTTTGTAGGCTTTTTGTATTAGTTTTCTATTGAGGCACATTGAGCAAATCAGTCATCCTTAAGTCTTAACAGAAAAATATTAATTTTATGAAAATGCTTTTCTAACTCCCCTACTGCATTTGTTCTTCAACTGTGATACTATTCTGGTTTCTCTTTAACACTAGTACCAAGATTTTAGTCATATAAGTGAGAGTAAAAACTGAATCAGTTACAGATGTAAAGTGAATCATGGCTTTACTAAAAAAATTAAAAATAAAAATAAAAAATTCCAGGTCTATATGAGACAAGTGAGAGTAAGAAGCAAACAGAATACAGTGAACAGGGGGATGAGAGGGTATTCGTTCTAGCTCAGATTCTGTCAGTCTCTACTCCTAAACTTTGTGCAAGTAATCTTTTTTTACATGAAACTGCAAACCTGTATATAATAATTATTATAGTTCTAATAGGCTACATATGTTGTTGCTTGAATCATCTGCTTTGGCAAGTACTTATTACATTCTTTATTGTCTTTGTACTTCTTATAATTTCTTATTCTTAAGAAAAAAAATTCTACAGCTCTTCTTCAAAAGCTTTTTCAATACAACATAATCACTTCTGAGATAAACTTCAATGGTTTCTATTTTGCTGCTGCACAAAATTAGCTTTCTCTAAATTATAAAGACAAATATTTTGGATCATTCTGAACTATTCGTAGAAATATAAACACACTCTCACAAAAATACAATCTTGGATGTTAGTAAGACTTTTGAATCTCTGTGTAGTTGTCAGCTGTGTAATGGAATTATCATTGATTGAGTGCAATTTCAACAGACCACACCATAATCTTCTCTATAGACAAGTTTTCTAGTGAACAAGGAAATACAAAAAGGTTTAAGATGAATTATTCACTGTTTAGTACCTCTTTGTGCTCACTGTGCAGCAAAGTGAATTATACAGTAGGTGGCATTTGTCAATAACATTCTGTCAGAGAGAAGCACTAAGAATATGACAAATAGGTATACTGAGTAATCACGGTTTAAGTGTTGAAATCAGTGCTTCTAGTCCCTAAAGCATATGTTGAAACAACATAGGAACTTCCTGGACGCAGGTGTGTATATTCAAGACAATGTAAGATAATCTAAGAGTTAAGCTGCTATTTTTTCAATAAAATAAATAGAAATTGATAATCTGAGAATCACAGGTGGTATTTGAGACCATATCTATTTATGTTAGCGGAAAAGTTGCATTGTCTGTCATATTCTCCTGCTGTAATTTCAGCAGTTATGCCAGAAACAGGGAAGTCTATGGCAAAGCAATTAAGTAATACCTAAGATGTACTTTACATTAGCATAACTCTTTCCTGTAGACCACGCATAAAAACATGTAACATAGAGCCACTGAGAGTGAAATGAGGTGGCCAGGTAGGTGGCTTTAAGTGAACATCATTTGACCTCTCTGCAGAAAAGAAAGGCTATAATATAGAATATCAAAATTACTGGATGAAACTGGTAATTTAAATCAATAGAGTTAGAAAGAGTTAGAAATAAATGCATTAGAGGGACAAGTGTAGGCCAAATATACTGATAAAGAAAATAAACAGATAACAATATATGTAAAGTGGTTTGAAAACCTTAAATATGTGTTTAACTGGAGTTTAAAAAAATATTTTAAAAATAGTTCTATTCTTTTGCATATCTAAACACTCTTGATAGCACCTTACGCTTCTTGTGTTTAAGATTTCAATTATTGGATAGCCTTTCCTGATGTCAATGGCATTCATTTTATCCTTTTAAAAATTTAATTCAGATGACCTTTCTTTCAAACCAAAGTGAGTGAAGAGGAAAACAAACATAGATGTGTATTTATAGATGGAATACTTTTGAGAAGGATGCAATATGGGTTTACCACGAAATCTAAATCTCTCTTCTATAATTGACCATTGTTGTGTATGTATCCTCTCCTCAAGTTCCTTGCCCTCGGGGATTGCCCATATTTCTTACAAGCAACTAAAATGCTGAAAAAAAAAAATACTGTCTCATCTTTTTAGAAAAATATTTATATGTTTCATAACTTGTACTTAAATAAAATTGTTTTTCTAAAATATGTGTTATAGGCAAATGATAATATTCTCCCTCAAAAGAATATTTTACATATGTATTTTATTTACATACACATAGTACATATGTGTATATATGTATATATACACACACCCTTTCTTTTTGCAAGGATATTATGTTATTGAGATAATGACATGCCACTAAAAATAGGAAATATACAAAATTCAAAATGTTTAAAAGTAAGTTTTATGGGTTTAAATTAATAAAAAATGTGTGGTACAAGCATGCGTTTAACATATATTAGGTGTTGAACTAGAGTGTTTCAAGTAAAATAAGCTCAAATTAAGCTGTGTTTTGTAAGACTTCAAAGCAATTGTTTGAAAAGATAATAGTGCAGTCAATTGAAGGTTTATAGTAGTTGATAAAAAAGCAGCTTGCCATTTTTTGTTTGTTTAATTGAGTGAATCAACTCATTGTTTACATCATATTGATAAAACAATGAATCATATTGATGTCATTAATCACATTGATGTCAACCATGAAACAACAAATTATCTATTCACAGTGATGCTCAGAACAAAGTGATCATCAACTTACTGGATCAATTTCATGTCAAATGAATATGACAAGACTCCTGAGTATATTAGATGGCTTATGCCATACTTAATTATTCCAATTACATAGAAAATGTTAAAATAGAAATAGTGATGGGGAAAAGATGATGCAACCAACTATTATGTTAAAATATAAAAGCAATTACATACACTATTTTATCTTACATATATAATTACTTATAAAAACTAGAAGCAGTAATAGAAAGTTGTAATACAGATTTTCTTAATGTCCACAGACATAAACAGGATAGAATGGGATTTATCTAAGTAGAAACTTTCATATGATGCTGAATTCATTATTTGTGACTGTGACAACTTGCATATCTCATTCTAGATCTTTCAGCCTTGATTTCTTTATCTGCATAGAGACAAAATATTGTAGAGCAAACCATTTGCTTGCCAGGCTATTCTGATAATCCAGTAAGTTAAAGCATGCCAAATGGTTTTATTAAATCAGAGTATAAATATGATAATAATTATTGAGTATGCATGGTTATGTTGATATGGATATGGCCCCCACTGCCTTATTTAAAAAAAAAATAAGATCGCTGAATATTCCTAAAGATTTGTTAAAACTGCAGAGAATGACTGTGATAGAATGAAAAATGCTTGGCAACCTATGCTATAAAATTGTCGTGTGTTTTAAACAATACTTAAACAATGTGTAACAATGACAGTGGCATAGACTATTAGGTAAATTAGTCTAATACAGGAATGAGATTACTACATAATAGGATTATGTGAAAATCAAGTGTACAGGAGGCCGAAAAGTCTGAGCATTCATAAACAATACTTATTTATCTATCATCATTCAATGTTTAGAAAGGCAAAAAGTGAAAAGTTACATTTGCTAAAAAAAAAAAAAAAACCCTGCCTTTTAGAATGTAATAGTATATTTAAATTTATTGTTATAAATGTGTAGCTATTTTTTGTTTTTCTTGTCTTTTTTTGTAAATTTTATTTTACTTTTTATGGCTTATTTTTTCAGATAACTGCCAGTTTTATTTCATCCCTTCACAAATAAAAGGCACATTTTAAAATATCAAAGCATAGTGTCTTTTTGCTTTTATTATTGATTAATCATCTTCATTAGAAAATATAACCAAATCCTTAGATATTTCATTTCATGCAGAGTGCATCTATTCATTTGAATCATGAGTAATGTTCTACAGTCCTGTCAGTTAAAATCCTATACAAAAGCAAGACAGGTGGGATAAAAGAAGAGTATTTCAAGAAAACCAGAGGAACCTGGAGAAGGGTATATTTGTCCAGGTTACATCATTGAAAGCCACAGCCACTACCCTCACTGGATTTACAAACTATACTTGGACGTAAACACAGAATTTTATTCTTCATTTGAATAAAATATTTTGAGAAGTTGTAAAGCCAAAGGTTTCATTCATATATATAATAATAACATTTTGATATCCCAGTCAAAATATAAAAATTATATGTGTCTTTGTAATAGGAACAGGAGATCCTATCATAGAATAGACATTGGAATTTAAATCTCAGAAACACTAAACATTTTAGGAGAGTAATTTGGCACTGAGTACCAACAGCCTTTCAAGACTACCTTTCAAGAATTTATCCTAAAGAAATTATCGGGCAAACATACAAAGATATATGTAGTAGGATGGTCTTTAAAGCTTTATATGTGAGCAAAAATTTTAGAAACAACAAAAACATCTAACAACACAAGACTAGCTATATAAATTGTTACACCTGTAAGTGGAATGCAGCTGTGCAACACTAAAAGCGTGTGTGTGTGCTGTAATTGTGGGCCAGTACGGAGTATAGAGAGAGGAAGATGGGAATAAATATTCATTATTTTTTTCAAGTAAAATAAGCACATTAAAAGTACATTTTCTAATCAACTTTGATTTTATAATTTAGAATCTTAATGTTTTGCGTTTACTGGATGCATCATGCTTTTTAAAAGATGGTTCCTAATTATTTTACTAAATTTTATTACACACGTTTATTATATTACACTAAATTTGTTAATTATTTGAAAATGTAATGTTTACAAAATCAGCCATAATTCTGTCATTCAGAGATAACTAGCTTTAATATTTTGGTATTTAATCTTGCAGGTATTTACTAGGTGTATGAAAATACAGAGAAAATGTCTGATTTCTTTACATTTTGCAGTTGATGCACTATCCTAAAAGTCAGTGTGTTTTCAAATACCAACATAATTCAATATGACTATCGGTCTTTAAATACAAACAGGAGTGCAAATGTCAGGATCCTTGCACTTTAAAAGCAGGTGGTGTTTATTGCTTCATGCTTTTTAAACATCTTTCTATCTTTACTAACAACAAGGTGGGTGGTACTGCAAGCTGCTATATATTTAACACTACTCTTTAACCTTAGAGAGCTTATAATATGTATTTTTTGATGACTAATTCCTAAGGTGAATCATTCCCAACTGCATAGAAACATTTAGTCTTATTTTGAAGAGAGAAAAAAAAAAGCTTCCAGTTTAATCAAGATTATATTGTTGGCAGGGAACTAAAGCCAAAAACAGATTTTTGTTTTATTTTCAAAAGAAGGCATTGGCAGGATGACAATTTAACAAGTATGCAGCTGTAGGTGTAGTGACACTACCTTTGAAGCACGGCTTTGTAGTACAGTTGACTTAACTAGTTTGATTCAAACCACTTAGATTAGGTAAGCAGCTACATGTTCTACGCAGAGAATGAGAAAATATTATTTATATTATCATATATAGGTATAGATTAATAATAGCCGTTTTATTGTGATGATTAATAAAAACTATGTAGTTAGCTAATTTTGACATTCACCTTTAAACAAGATTTCTCAACCTTAGCACTCTTAGCATTTTGGACCAGATACTTTGTTCTCGAAGGTAGGAGATTAGTCTATGCAATGTAAAATATTTAATAGAAATATATTTTTGTCATCTACCTGCATCATCCCAGTTGTTACAATAAAAAATATCTCCAGGTGTTGCCAAATGTCCTTCTAGGGAGCAAAATCACCCCCAGCAGAAAACCATTGCCTTAGATTATATCACATAATTTTCTTTTTACAGTATCATAGGGCTGGGTAATAAGAAGGAATAGGAAGTTTTTCTGTATTTAAGGAAGAGGTGGCATCTCCATATTATTTAGAAAAATAATGCTGTAGGTCTGCCTATCTAGCCAAAAATATATTTGCTGGGTCACAATGAAAAAGGTTCTATGAGGATGTTTGGTCTAAAGCAGCAGTAACCAACCTTTTCGGCACCAGGGACCAGTTTTACGTAAGACAATTTATTCACAGACCTGGGGGCAGTGGGAGACGGTTTCTGGATGATTCAAGCACATTACATTTACTGTGTACTTTCCTTATTATTACATTGTAACGTATAATGAAATAATTCTAAAACTCACCATAATGTAGTATCAGCGGAAGCCTTGCGCTTGTTCTCCTTCAACCAAACGGTCCCGCCTGGGGTGACGGGAGACAGTGAAAAATCATCAGGCCTTAGAGTCGCATAAGGATCACGTAACGTAGACTCCTCGCATGCGCAGTTCACATGATTTGCGCTCCTTTAAGACTCTAATACCACGGCTGATCTGATAGGAGGAGGAGCTCAGGTGGTAACGTGAGCAATGAGGAGCAGCTGTAAATACAGATGAAGCTTCCCTCACGTGCCTGCCCCTCACCTCTTGCTGTGCCACCTGGTACAGGTCCGTGGCCTGCAGGTTGAGGACCTCTGGTCTAAAAGCACATACCCAAATACGTATTTGTCTGCCTTTTTGCTCTGTAGATTAGCCATGGAGTAGTTTTTGTTTCCAGATTTGATCTGGCATGATCTGAATATATAGTATTGAAAGCAACCCAACAGTCACATTGGTAGGAGTTTTTTGTTTTGTTTTGTTTTTAATAAACATAGAAATTGACCTTTCTAGTCGTAAAGCTTGAAACTTGTTTCATCTGAGTTGCTACGTCAGGAAACAAACTTCAGACCTCTCAAAAAAGTATCAAAGAACTGAAACTCACCAGGTCGTGTCATGCAGACCATGAGATGCCAGACCCCAGACTCCTTTATTATTCATGGTTGCTTCCTTGCCCCGTCCCCCTCCAGTTTCCGTTTTCTTACGCACTGTTAAATTTCTTCCCTGCTGGCCAGGTGCGGTGGCTCATGCCTATAATCCCAGCACTCTGGGAGGCCAAGATGGGCGGATCACCTGAGGTTGGGGGTTCAAGACCAACCTGACCAACAAGGAGAAACCCCGTTTCTACTAAAACTACAAAATTAGCTGGGCGTAGTGATATGTGCCTGTAATCCCAGATACTCAGGAGGCTGAGACAGGAGAATCGCTTGAACTCAGTGGGCAGAGGTTGCAGTGAGCTGAGATCACACCACTACACTCCAGCCTGGGCAACAAGAGCAAACTCTGCCCCACAAAAAAAAAAAAAAAATTATTCCCTGATATATAAACTCCTAGTTTTAGTGGTCAGGGAGATGGATTTGAGACTGAGTTCCCAGCTTCTGGGCTGTGCTGCAACACCTGATTAAAACCTTCTTTCTTGGTCTCAGTCATTGGGAGAAGCAGGATCTAGACCAAATCCCCGATGTTTTGGTAACAGTGTCCTTAGAGTTCATAAATAACATAGTGCCAAAGTAACATGATTACTGATAACAAAATTTTACTAACTGTTCATGTAAAATTCAAGTGATTCATTAGCTTTTTTATATCATACTTGTCCTTGATTTTTCATTTTCATTTAATCTCTTTTGTCTACAAATTATCAAAATATCAACTTCAATTTCATCTGCTTGTCACATCTCATATGCTTTTGACATCTTCATAAAAACCACCTCTAAGCTAGCTGTTAGAAATAAATTAAAAATACATTTATTAAAAATAAAAGATTCAATAATCTACCCCCCAACCCCCAGTACACTAAATAAGTACTGTTGATCTATTTGGTTGTTTGTGGTAAAGATGATTTACATTACTCATTTATTTGATACATATTTTCTTGTTTGTTTGTTTTGTTTTGTGATAGAATCTTGCTCTGTCGCCCAGGCTGGAGTGAAGTGGCTCCATCTTGGCTCACTGCAACCTCCATCTCCCAGGTTCAAGCGATTTCCAAGCCTCAGCCTCCCCAGTATCTATGATTACAGTCACATATCACCATGCTCAGTTAATTTTTGTACTTTTTTTTAAGTAGAGATGGAGTTTCACTATGTTGACCAGGTTGGTCTCAAATTCCTGACCTCAAGTGATCCACCCGCCTCAACCTCCCTAAGTGGTAGGATTACAGGCGTGAGCCACCATGCCCAGCCAACAAATATTTTCACTGATGCCTCTTATTTGTCAAATATGGTCATTAGCACTGGGGATATAGTACTGAACCTTTTCTGCACTCAAGAATCTGCAATAAGAAGAGAAAAAAATCATATTATAGTAATAATAGGTACATATAACAACAAGATATTATATGAGGCCACTTCAGAGGGACAGTTCATCCAGAACTGCGAGTTCCTTGAAAGAATGGAATCCTCCTTTCCTTATAATTCTGTATTCAAATTTGAGTTCCTAAAAATATAAGAACTGCTAAACAAATTTACCTCCAAGAATCTGGACTTTCCTCATATTATTACATAAAAGAAAATTCACAATTCATTTATTCTCAGGAAATTTTACTGACAAGCTAAACCCCATTCTTCCTGTTGTTTGTTTGTTTATTTGTTTTGGAGACTTCTAATGTGAGTATAATTCCCAACAGATATTACAAGAAATAAATATTTTTTTCCCAGAAAATGTATGTGCACTGGAATTGTCAGTCTTGTGTTATCATTAGCCTCTTTTATGACATCCATTAAGATTCTTTTTTATAAAAGCTATTTGCTGGGATATTTTAATACGTAATTGGCTATTCAG
The DNA here is from genome assembly GCA_963574635.1 of Cheracebus regulus. Taxonomy (NCBI): domain Eukaryota; kingdom Metazoa; phylum Chordata; class Mammalia; order Primates; family Pitheciidae; genus Cheracebus; species Cheracebus regulus. The sequence goes on from CAUYQU010035857.1 coordinate 35,426, forward strand.
CAGGATTGCTAGCTTGTGTTTTTCCAATGGTGGTGCCTGGTCAGAGAACAGCAATCCCTCCACTAGAAGTTGTTTAAATTATATATGATAAGTATGAGAAAAATATATTTGGAGCAAATATGAACAGTAAATAAAGAACTCAGGAACTCTTTAGACCAGGAAACAGTGTTTTCAATTTTTGCTACTGGATATTGCCTAACTTCTAATTAAGGGACTAAAGATTGTAGTTCTTAAAATTGATCAAAGAAAATTTATTATATACATTGAGTGTCTCAAATCTGCCTCAGCAGTGCAATATGAATTATTTTCTGTCTTAGAATATTTTATAGTGTTTTATAGGGAAAGAATAAAGCTGAAATTTAAATTCATGTCTTTTTATTGCTGTTTACTCTCTTATAGATTAAAATGATCATATTTTATTTGTGTGGTTGGTTCGTTTTTCTGTTCTTTTCTTTTTTTGCACTGATGCTAAATATTGCTGAGGATGAGTTAAAGCTGTACTCTAGCACCAGGGTAGCAAGAATACTTTGTCATAGAGAGGGATAGCAAATTGTCATTTTCTAGTGTTACATACAATAGTATACCAAGAATCTATACAAATAAAAATAATATTCTGAGATAAACTATTGGAGGAAAACATCAAAAGAACCTTCATACCAATCTGTAAATTATGTCATCTATTACACACACACACACACACACACACACACACACACACACACACACACACACACATACCCCTAAACAGTGAGGATATATGAATGTATTGCAATATAAACATATTTGTAAAATCTTTGAATAAGGTGTTTTCTTAGAATCTGTACCTTAGGGTTTACTTTGGGGAATTGGAACCTGACTCTTAAAAGAAGTTGACCCTTCTAGGTATTTCAAAATAGAATGGTATGTGTTGAATAGTTACCCTTAGCTACCTAGAAAGCCTTAACTTCTAAAAGCTGAAAGTCACACTTTAGAATTCTTTTTCCAGAAAAATACTATCCTTATTACCTATCTGATAAGACTTGCTATCTGATTTGATGATTTGATGATATAAAGTTATAGGGGGAAAAACATCATTTTTACTTATTTAGAGTCCCTTGCTAGTTTGGCCTTCATGTGATAATTCATCACTTGGTGATAATTGAAAAGAAAGAAACATTCTTATAAAAGGGAGAATAAATTTAAGAGAAAGTATATGGAAACTACCATTACATGTAAACACACAGTACTTTTTATAAAGAGAATTATCAAATAATCCGCAAAACATCCTGAGGGTGTCTGAAAAATAATGGAAAGTGAGAGAGATGCTAAAAACTTGAAAGTGATCAGGCATGAAGGTGCATTTCTGAATTGATTGCCACAGACGTTTTATAACAAAAAGTAATAATTTGTTTAGTAGTGATGTTTTATGGTATCTTTGAGCCAAAGCTATGAAGATAATGGGCCAGGTGTGGTGGCTCATGCCTGTAATCTCAGCACTTTGGGAGAACAGGCTCATGGATCGTTTGAGGAGGAATTTGAGACTATCCTGGCCAACATGGTGAAACCCTGTGTCTACTAAACATACAAAAATTAGCCGATGTAGTGGTGTGTGCTTGTAATCCTAGATTCTTGGGAGCCTGAGGCAGGAGAATCTCTTGAATCCAGAAAGTGGAGGTTGCAGTGAGCTGAGATTGCCCCAGTGCATTCCAGCCTGGGTGACAGAGCAAGACTCCATCTAAAAAAAAAAAAAAAAAAAAAAAAATCAAGATAATGAAGTTATGGGGGTAAGTTTGTAAACGATAGTGATGAATGTTGCACCATACATTATCATCAAGTTACAGGGCTTGATTAGTATCGTGTCACAGTCATGCTTGAGTGTATCTCAAGAGTTTCATTTACAGCTTGGATAATAATAGTATACAAAGTATAATTATAAAATATGCAAGTAACAATGTTATGAAGGAAAGAAAGTAAAAACAGGTTAAGGAGGTTAAGGATATGAATCAAATAAAGGTCTCAATAGCCTTGTAAATATACTTGTAAAGGAAAAATAGTGGTTTAGTTGTGTACATAAAAATCAGTTGTACCAATTCAACATCATTGTAGTAATAGTTTTAAAATTATATGCACCAATTCTTTGACACTCCCCTATTTAAGTGGTAAAGCTTAATTCCCCTCCTCATGAGTGTCAGCTAGACTTAACAACTTGGATCTAATCACTATAAGATGGCAGCAGTGATGGCAAGCCACTTCTGTTATTAACGTTTTTAAAAACAGGAACTTCAGTCTTGGGTGCCGGTTTTTTCTTGCATCATTTACTCTGGAAGAAGCCAGCTACCATGTCATGAGGCAGCCCTATAGGAAGCCCCACATAACGAAGAACTAAAGTCACTTGGACATCAACCAGCAAAAAGTTGACGCCTGTGGGCCACCTGCAACCTAGTGAGATACTCTGAAGACAAAACCTCCCAGAGAAGCCACCACTAGATTCCCGACCTTCAGAAACTGTATCGTAAAATAAATATTTTTCTCATTATATATAAATGTTTTTATAACAAATGTTTTTAGCTGCTTAGTTTTAGGAGTGCCTAACTAATATAGTCGTCATGTCATTTAGTAGCAAAATGTATGGAAAAATTATAAAATGGAGTTATGAGTACCTTAATATATCTTTACACTGATTTAATAGACAGATATTACATAGAATGATAATCAAAACTTACTCGGTGTTGAGTCTTGAGTGACACACAGATAAAGAAGAAGGGTGATGTAGATTAAGTGCAAAGAAGTCTTACTAGAAAGAGTTCGGGAAGTTTAGCCTTGTGAGGAAAACGTGGTAGGCACAGCAGAACAATGAACATTGTTGATTGTTTCACATACTTGAAATACCAATACATGAAAAAGCAATAATATATTTATTGGTCAATATGGAATATATGCCTTGATTTTTGCTCCAAATAAGGATTTTTATTTCAGCTTCCAGAGAATGCACTGCATGAGCAGTAATTTTTCTAACATTAGAGATACTTAATTATATGCTGAGTCTGTGTTATTGAGAAATTTGGAGGAAACAATTTTTAGAGCCACTTTCAGAGCTGAAATTCTATGAAATAATTATATGCTCATGGATTATTTTCCCTTGGCTATATGGTGGTAGTATTTAAGGAGGGTAAAAAAATACAGATGCCAAAGTTGTCGTCAGACCAACTGAATCAGAATATTTGGTGACAGGGCCTGGTCATCTGTTCTTTTTTAGGCTTTCCTTTTGACTCTGATGTGTAGTCAGTGTAAAATAATATTGATGTATTCATTTTGTGGATTTTAACTTATAGAAGTAATATTCTGTACATGTCATCTCAGAAATGACAAACTTTCACTATGAAATGTTACTATATATTTAGAAAACAAAAGCTTATAGAAAAAGGTACCTAATTTAACTATTTAAATGCTTAGTGTATTTTTATAGTCATCAAATTTATTAAAAATGGCTATCTATATGAAGCAATAATTTTCAATAGTTTGTTAGCTAGTCTGAAAATAAATTTAGGAACCAAGCCAGGGTAACAATAGTAATTAGAAATCACAGCAAATATTCACTGAACAGTTACTGTGTGATCAACGCTATACCAAGGATTAGCAATTACTTACCTAAGTTGTATAATAGTCATGAATTAGATAATATTATTATACTCATGATTGTTATATTTAATTCATATTAACTAATGATATATATTCATGTATCATTAAATTAATTACATTTATTTTGTCTGTATTCATTATATTATATTCATTCATTTAATTACCAAATTAAATTTATATATGCACACATATGCACACAAAGAAAACTGTACAGTATTAAAAATGTGTCCTAGGTCATTTGAAGTGTAATTTTTGAAGGAACTACTTGGACCTAGGCATTCCAGGCCTGAGAATGCTCACTCTTGACTGTTATATTAAGTTATTCATAAGGAACATAGCAATATCATTTAGCGTAAGGGTTTCCTATCTTTTTTTCATCCCATCTGCCAAAGGCAAATCTTCATTTGTCCGATAACTTCCTCTGAACTTTTACTTTTTGAAAAAGAAGGACCATTGCTTCCTGAGAGAGCATATAGTCAATTTGAGGAATAAAAAAGGATGGTAAGTAAGATAAGAGAGAAAACAAAAGAGGACAGGAGTCCATGTCTGGGCAGTAATGACTCCAGGGTCACCTTGTGGTGTAAACATATTTTAGGAGAAAGTGAAAGATGTTACAAAATATTTAAGGTTATAAATGGGGCCTCTTTTATGGAAAGGGTTCCAATCTGCTGTGCATTGTAATGATTTTATATTCCTCTCTCTTTCTCTTGACTATAAGCTTATTGGCAATGTCTTTTTTATCTTTGTTTCTGCCAAAGACTCGGAGAATGTATATAAATTTCATGACAGCTCAGATTGTCAATATGTTTAAAACAATGTAGTAACCACTGTATCTCTGATTTATTATAAGGCTTTGAGGCTATCACCTACACATCATGGGCAATAAAAGTAAAGAAAATCATATACAGTTAAGCTAGAAGAAATACAAAATGAAATATTTTCTTTTAGCATATCATTATCACATTAATGCTATTTTCAATAGCAGTTAAGTCCCCAATTCCAAAGTGTGAAAATTCAATTTTTAATGCATTGCACTTGAGTATAAAACTAATTTTTAGTTTTGCCCTTTTCTTACGTGAATTAAAAAAAGAAAAAAACCTCTAAACCCAATTTCAAAAATTAAGATTGAGTTCATTTTTAAAAAGTAGTTCATTATTCATTAACTTGTGAACACAGCACTGTTATTGTTATATGATTATGGTACACTTAGATAGCGTTTTTTCTTAGTAGACTAAATTAACATGTATTTTACAAGTATTTATTAGCTATTCTGAGAATCGAATGAGTCACTTTAAGTTGCAAAGAATAAACTGAAGCCATTATTGCTATTGTTTCATTGGATGGTAACGCTATTATTACAATCATGAATAATAATGATTCATAGAGCATTGCACATGTTTCCATCTCAGAATGAGAGCTTATAACCATGTGTGATCATCAAGATATAGTCTAAGCCTCTTTGTAAACAACTTTAGAAATAGCTGTGTCTGAAAGATTAATTGTAGTTTATGTGATTGGCAGAACTCTTGAAATACAAGCCGCATTACTTGTAGGGCATTTTTGACAGGTTGCCGCGACCTGAATATACTGAATCTGATGGTCAATTCCAATTCTACTTAGGTTGTATAGATATGGATGTAAAGGGATGTTAGGTCACTGTGGCTGGCATGAAGCATGAAAACCAGAGTCTTCAAGGAGTTATTCTCAATTGAAAGTGACATACAATAATAAGAAAACAATTCTAGACAAAATGACTATAAGCAGCAAGAGACACAGAAAAAGGAGGAAAAGAAAGAAAAAGTCATATTTAACAGTAATTTTTTGGGGGGTGGAGAGGCTTATTCTTGTATGTGTGTGGAGGAGGGAGGGTTGGAAAAGAGTTTCCTACAATTACTGAAAAGTTAAGATACAAATCTATTTTTGATAGATATTTCAGCAATCACAACTCAAGTGCTTAATGGATATCATTAATATTTTGCTAGTTCAATGTAGTCATTAATACTATAAATTAAAAAAGAAAAGCAATTAAGGCATATGATATACAATTTGCAAGATATTCAGAATTAGATCAGATTAGATTAGATGGAATTAGACAAGTCTTATAGAACTTGTGCAGGCATACATCTGGATATAAATTGTCTTTATGAAGTCTTAGGTTTATGTAAGCATGTCTGTAACTTCAGCTTTAAAATGTAAATTTCCTTTTTACATTTACTTTGACATCTGACAAAGAATGTCTATGTTCTGTCCTGATTTGAGAAGCATTGTCCAGAAAATATTATTTACAAGACTAGAGTTCTGAGATATCTGGGACATATTATGATTTTTGCAGATTAGATGCAATTATTCAAAACCCTAAGATTTTTAAAATTTTATTTTAATTGAAGTCTAGGATTTGGGGGCCCTCTAGCTAACAGGTACAGAGTTCCTACAGGATCAGACTCTTAGTTATGTTAATGTCACATTGTTAGCACTCTACTCCTTCTAAAGTATGTCAGTATAAACTTCTAGACCAGAAACATATGCCTAGACCTAAAACATTTTGTCCTGAGAAACTGTCATTCTTAGTCTTACTGCTCAGATTCCCTCAGCAATTGTGAAGTTCCAACTTTCACGTCAGTTGTGTTTTTCGGATGACTCGTTGAGATACTAACAAGGGATTTTTTGTGTTTGTTTTTGAGACGGAGTCTGGCCCTGTCACCTGAGCTGGAGTGCAATAGCAGGATCTTGGCTCCCTGCAACCTCTGCCTCCCAGGTACACCGATTCTCCTGCCTCAGTCGCCCAAGTTGCTGGGATTATAGGCATGTGCCTCTAAGCCCAGCTAATTTTTTGTATCTTTTTAGTAGAGACGGTGTTGCCGGAGCTGGTCTGGAACCCCTGAACTCATGATCCTCCTGCCTTGGCCTCCCAAAGTGCTGGGATTACAGGCGTGAGCCAATGTGCCCTGCCCTAACAAGGGTTTTTTAAGGTTGATTCTTGATGACAGGTCTAACAAGTTTCTTTGTTTTGGCGAATAAAACATAGCTTAATTATAAATCAGTCCTGCTTTTTTTTTTTTTTTTTTTTTTTTGCGACGGAGTCTCCCACTGTAGCCCCGGTTGGAGTGCAATGGCGCGATCTCGGTTCACTGCAACCTCTGCCTCCAGGGTCCCAGGTCAAGTAGTTCTGCTACCTCAGCCTCCCAAGTAGCTGGGATTTCAGGCACAGGCCACCATGCCCAGCTGATTTTTGTACTTTTAAGTAGAGATGGGGTTTCACCACGTTGGCCAGGCTGGTCTTGAACTCCTGACCTCGTGATCCACCCGCCTCAGCCTCCCAAAGTGCTGGGATTACAGGCGTGAGCCACCGCGCCCAGCCCTTTTAAGATAATAACAAAATTTCAGCAGCCCTGTTACTTCTAAATACCGATTGATTATAAACCAGTGATCATGGCTTAAATTATACACATCAATATAACAGGTAAAAAAAAAATTCATGTCCTTGTAATAGCCTCATTCAATTTTTCTAACATGTCAGGAAAGCACATTTTATTTGTCTATTTATTTGCTTTTTTTCTGATCCCTTTTCGGCATACATGTTACCTCACCTTTCATCTGAACACAACTCCTTCCTGTCATATGGTCCTCTTCAGCCTGTTTTGGTGAGCATCTTTTAGTCTAAAGAAATGGAAGCACACTTCAGTCTAGACTAAGATAAGCCACTGTTCACAGATTCCAAAAAGAGCTGGTCTCCCAAGGGTTTAGTACTAGAAATTATAGATTCCTTAGGAACCAGGCAGGGCTCTCTTTCCTTTGCTCAGCTCTGCTCATATCTATAGACTCAACTCAGTTCTTTCTTTTCCTCTCCCACTCTTCTCTCCCATCTCTCCTCTCTTTCTCAACTTTCAACTGCCTAAACTGTTTTTAGTAGTCTACTTTGTACATGATCAAGATGGGCCAGATTTAAATTTTCTAAGTTTTAAAAATTCTATTCTAGCCTCTGATAAATGAACTAGCTGCCTCTTATTTCTACTTCAAATTTCTCAAGGAGATAATCTGTCTCAGCTTGTATCAAGTATGTCCCTTGATCAAATCAACAGCAGTTAGGAGAAAATGCCGTGAAATAAAATCTCATCTGGAAAGGTAACACACAGGTTAATGGGAGATCAATTCTTGGAAGAAACCCTAATGTCTTTGCCTCTGTAACGCTCTACTTTTTCTATCGCCATTGGGTCCATTTCTTGCTCTAAAAACTAGTTTAGTTATTTTTATACTACATCATAATTCTAATATTATATTTTAAAATATATATAATTTATAATTAGTTTATATAAAAAACAGTAATTGCTTATAATCTCTTAGTTCAGGATATATATTTCCAACAGAGTTCCTTGTCTGCTTCTCTCAATTTTTATATTCGTTCATTCTGGTGTTACAACTTCCATTATTAGCATTTTACAGGACTATTTTATCTTATGAGATTTTATTAAGAGAAATTCTTACAGAATATATCTTTTATGTTAGTCAGTGCTATCTAGAGAAATAGAACCAATAGAAGAAAGAGAGGCCCTTTTAAGGGTTTGGCTCACATGATTGTGAAGACTGGCAAGTCCAAATCTGTAGAATGGGTTTGCAGATTGGAGACCAGGGTGGATTAACACTGCAGCTTGAATGCAAAGGCAGTGTGCTGATGGAATTCCTTCTTGCTCAGAGGAAGTCAGTCTTCTTTTGCTTAAGGCTTTCAACTGATTTAATGAGGGGCATACATTTTATGGAAGAAAATCTGCTTTCCTCAAAGTCTACTGATTTAAATATTACTCTCATTTAATATTTAATTAATATCCACAATACTGTTTAACTGAGTATCTGCTTTGTCCTAATTAAGCTGACACAAGAATTAACCATCACACTTCTGTTAAAGGTATTTTGATAATTTTATTTATTATAATTACTGAAAGTTGAATAATAATATTGAGATGATGGCAGAAACAAAAAAATGTAAAAAGATAGTTGCTTACAGTGTTACTTAAAATTAATTTCAAACAGAATTTCTGCGTGTCAACAAAATAAAGTCTGAATATTGTCTTGAAATAATAATTACAGAGGTTAAAGAGCAAGCTTCAAGCCACAAGCATGAGATAAACATGGTAAAAGGAGGTGAAAATGGGAAAAATACTAACTCTTTGGTTGATACTTTCCTCAATTATAAAAATAATGAAGTTAGATTATACAGTCTCAAACTCTTTCCTTTCTTCTCAAGTCTTTGTTTAAAACTATTTTCAATCTTGACTACTCTGACTAATCTATTTAAAATTTAACTCATCCTTCCTATTCTCTGGCATTCTTCATCCCTCCTCCATTCTCTGCTTTTTCTTTTCTCCCTAGTACTTCCAATCTCTTTACATACCCTATAATTTACTTATCTTTAGCTTATTGTTTACTGTTCATATTCCCTCCACTATAATGCAAATGCAGAGAGGGCAGATATATTTACACATTTTCATTGCTGATGTATCTTCAGTATCTAAAACAGTGTCTGGTACATAGAAGATGCTCAATACATATTTTTTGAATAAATGAATGCACACATTCTCCAAACAACAATCGGTCAATCAGAACATGTCACTTTCCAGTTTTCTAATTGCAAAATAAAATTCTTTTTTTCTTAGACTTACAAAGCCATACATGAATTACTTCCACTTTCTTCAAGCATTTCATCTCCTTGACCTAAACTGACTTTCTTGTTGCTTTTTAAATACGCCAAAATTTGCTTTTACCTCAGGGCCTTTGTACCATTGCATGTCTTCAATTTATTTTTATCAATATGGTTTGATTATTCAGATCTAGCTATAAATATTACCCTTTTAATGAAATACTTAAATTGGCTCACCAAACTGAAAGAGCTACGCTTTTTTTTATTTGTTATGACATCACCCTATTTTACTTATTTACATAGTATTTATAATTTAACTGACTTTCTATTTAGTTTGTATTCGTTATCTTTTCTAGCTATATTCAATGTATCATGATGAAATATTGCTAAATAAGAAAGTGACACAAAATTAAATCAAATAAAAATTATGGAAGTCATCTGAATGTTGAATAATAGGTGAAATTTGGAAAGTACAATAAATAATGATAATAAATTGAATAAGTTTATTTGGAGAAACTATGTCCCTAAAGGGGTCATATTGACTTTATTAAGAAAATTAAAAAGAAAATAGAATAAAGATATTGTAGAAAATGAAAGATTTAAAACATTATATACAATTCTAATCAACAGTAGACAAATCTGACAGGTAACCAGCTAGGACAATAAATAAGATGACAAAACAAAGCAAAAAGAAAAAAAAAAGATGACCATAACAGTAAATAAATTTTTTTTTTGAGACCGAGTCTCACTCTGTCTCCCAGGCTGGAGTACAGTGGCGTGATCTCAGCTCACTGCCACTATCCCATTCATTTTTTTCTTTTTGAGACGGAGTTTCATTCTGTCACTGGGGCTGCAGTGCAGTGGCGTGATCTCGGCTCACTGCAACCTCTGCCTCCCAGATTCAAGCTTCAGCCTCCCAAGTATCTGGGATTACAGGTGCCTGCCACTACACCCAGCTACTGTCAAATTTAAGAGAGATGCCTGATATGATCTGGGCGGTACAATGGCTTGTTTAGATTGCCTATTAATTTATGTGTAGGAGGAAAGAGTCAGCTAGGGATTCAACATTGACTTTGATATCCATCTTCATTCATTCATTCATAAATATTTATTACAAGGCTTTGACATGTGCTGAACAAAAAATAAAGAAATTAGCAGTCTTATGATGAAGTATATATTTTAACAGGGTAGAAAGACAATGAACATGATAAGTAAAAATTGTAGATTACTTAGTGATGGCTATTAAAGGGAGAAGAATACAAAAAAGGGAAAATAATACAAAATGCAAAGAATGCAAAATGCAGAGTAAATTTGAACATATAAATAGATGGTCAGGGAAAGCCTCATGAAAAGGGAGACTTTTGGGTAAAGACTTGAAGGAAATGAAGAAACTAGCTATGTAAATATGTGCAGGAAGAGAATCATAGGCAGAGACACAAACAGTTACATATTTTTTGTGGGTTGATCTTGCCTGGCACGTATAAGGAACAGAAAGGAGACAAATGTGGCTGAAGTACATTGAATGAGGAGGAATGTAACAGATGAGGTCATACAGGAAATAAGTAGCAAGATCAAGTATGTCTTTATAGGTCATGATAATTTGAACAATTATTTCTAATTCCTTACTGCTTCTTCTTTCCACATCCTTTGCCAGTATGGTCATATGAGCTGGTCAATACAATGTGAGCAGAAATGACATATATCTTCAAGTTTAAGGTTTAAGATGCATCACATGATTCTGTTCTCATTCTTGTGCTTCTGCCATCATCATAAAAAGAACATGGTTTATGTAGATCACTTGTCACAGAAAGAGGAGAGATATATCAAGCAGATTTGAACAAATCTGGGGCCTGCAGCCAAGTCTGATGAAGTCCAGCCAATATCAATGGAGAAATTCGACTCAAAATCACCCCCCACCACCACCGTACACAGTCAAAGTACAGATAAACAAGTAAAAACAATAAATAGGTATTTATTTTAAGCCACCAACGTCATTTTAAGATTGTGGCTTTTTCTCTGGGTGATATGGGAAGCCCCTGTAAGGTTTTGTGAAAAGATAAACTTGTATTTTAAAATGTCTCTTCTTCCTGCTGTATTGAAAATAGTACCCAAGTAAAAAAGCCAGGAGTCTGGTTGGAAGCTATGTTGCTAATTCATGTAAAAAGTAATGATGGCCTAGAAAAGTAGGAGAATGAGGATTGCAAAGTATTAAAACTGGGCATATAGCATAAAATAGGATGTATTGATAAATGTATTAATAAATGTGGGAAGAAAGCAATAGAGAAGACCTTCATAGAATTAAAAAATACAGAGAGGGCCGGGCGCGGTGGCTCACACCTGTAATCCTAGCACTCTGGGAGGCCGAGGTGGGCGGATCATGAGGTCAAGAGATCGAGACCATCCTGGCCATGGTAAAACTCCGTCTCTACTAAAAATACAAAAAAAATAGCCGGGTGTGGTGGCACACGCCTGTGGTCCCAGCTACTCGGGAGGTTGAGGCGGAAGAATCGCTTGAACCCAGGAGGTGGAGGTGGAGGTTGCAGTGAGCCGAGATCGTGCCACTTCACAACAGCTTGGCGCCTGGCAACAGAGCGAGACTCTTGTCTCAAAAAAAAAAAAAAATACAGAGAGCTAGAGATAGCGAAATAGAGACACGGATGTGAGAGAGAGAGAGAAAGAGAGAGAGTGAGAGAACGGGAGGGAGGGAGAAGTTATGGACAGCACAAAGGGTTTGGACTTGAAAAACTGGAAATGTTCAGTTGCCTTCTAGAGAAGTGGAGAAAACTGCAAGAAACCACTGTTTTGAAGAAATGGGGACGATACCTTTACTACTCTGTTAGTTATATTGAATTAGAGATGTTTTAGAAATGCAAATAGTTATGTCTAGTAAGTAGATATTTGTGCCTGGAGGAGAAAGAATTTAACATTGGAGATGTGAGTCATGGACTTTCTCTTCGAGGATTTTTGCATGGGGCCAGGAAAGAAGACATACCAATAGTGAAAGAAATTTCTTTGACAACTTCAGTTGTTATTTCACTTTCTTTTGCACTTTTTATCTGGCATAACCTAACATTGTTTGCTAAAGCTATAAAATCATGCTGCACTCACTATACTTTCATCCAAGAAAATCTCAGTTGGTTTCTCACAGTTAGTTGCTCAACCCTCCTTTAACATATTTCTTTATATGATTATGCTTGTTTCTCTCTAATATATTTCTCATGCTTTCTTTTCTCTCCTGAAGCACCTATCCATATCTCCACATTCATTTCTCTCAATCTATGATCTCATTTCATATAGAGAAGATGAGTTTGAGTAAGGAAGAAACTAGTAACTGCTTAGAGTATCAATGGCATCATGTGGTGTTAGGGGAAAGGATATAAAAACTCCCAAATTATTGCCATTGTGAATATAACACACAAAGAATGACAAATAAATGCCAATATGTTGACAATTAGACTTGTGTCTAATTTTCAATTGCATAGAATATTGGTAAAGCTACTTGGAAATACTTAGCTAAGAGCAGGAGTCTAAGACAGGCCACCCCTCCCCTCTAAAGACCCTGGCCAAACCTTCTGATACTTCTGTCTTCTTGCCCTACACTGCCTCAGCTGGTAGAGAGGAAACAGAAAAGAAAAAGCTGAAAGAGTCTGTATGTGACAGGATGAGAGACTACGTACTACTTACTTCATGCGGGCCAACCAATACAAGAAATTGCATATGGAGATTAATTTACTTTTAATGGCCAGAAATACTGCCTGTTAGTAAATATTACTGAATCAATAACTCAGACCTTGATCAGGGAAATGAATCATCTTTCTTTGGGGAGATAAATAAATCAAAGGTTTTAGCAGTCTTTGGTAGATGGATGGCCATTTTCCCTCTCTTACAGTATGTTCTTTCCTTAAATTCCTTTTCTATATCTTTATCCTTTTAACTAAATCCAGTGTCATTATTTGCGTTTCAAATGTCAAGCTCTATGTGTCCTTGAATTATCTCTAGTAGTATCTACTATTTTCTTTGTGCTTTCCTCTGGCATGCACCATTCATGTAATCATTACAATGAGCCTTTGTTTTAGATATTGCTATTTTATACATTTTACAGATGAGGATATTCAGGCAGAGAGAAATAAGTAAGTTTCCTAAAGCCAAACAGCTAGTGAATGACATAACTAGGGTCTGAACCCAGGCAAAGTATAACTTTATAGTTTTTAACAATATGTAAACAGCCTTATTTCTAGCTTAATTTTATGCTATCTTTTTCTTTTTCCTTCCTAAACATTAGCTCAGATCACATTATTACCTGACATGTTTCTCTTTGATTTTGCTATACTCTCAAGTTTTCACCCTTGAAGTGTGTTTTCTTTATTATTTATAAAGTATTAGCTTATGACCTTATTCCTTGTTTTGGTGATGTCGACTTTCTCTTTTGTCTATAGCTTGTCACCACACCTTCTAAACTTGGCACTTCTTTGAAATTTGACTTGTGTTCTCTGAAAGATACACAACACTTTCCCAAACATCAAATTGAGTAGGATTTTTTGATTCTTCATCTTTCTTGATCTTTTTAAAGTAACAAGTAAGAGAACATAGCTCCTCACATTAAAAATGTCCAATTCTGGGCTGGGTGTGGTGGCTTATGCCTATAATTCCAGCACTTTGGGAGGCCCAGGTGGGTGGATCAAGAGGTTAGGAGATCAAGACCATTCTGCCAAAATAGTGAAACCCTGTCTCTACTAAAAATACACAATAAGTAGCTGGGCATGGTGTCACACGTCTATAGTCCCAGCTACTTGGGAGACTGAGGCAGGAGAATCACTTGAACCCAGGAGGCGGAGGTTGCAGTGACTAAGATCGTGCTGCTGCACTCCAGCCTGGTGACAGAGCAAGACTCCATCTTAAAGAAAAAAATTAATTGTGAATCATGAACCCGTCATTTTCAGCTAGGAGAAAAATGGCAATGTCTAATACTCTACTGTGTCTCTACCGACATTCCTCATAGTAATTGGTTTAGTAATATTACCCTCGTGTAGTTCTTATGATCATTTGATAAAGGCTAGTAAATATGAATATGAAGAATTATCCTTTTTTCTTAACATTAAAAAAATTTTCTGACATACACTTATAAAGTTCTTCACTGAAATGTATGTCACCTTTTCTCCTTCTTCTTATTTTGACATTGCCTACACATGAATCTTGGCAAAAGCTTTGTCATTTGACTGCTTTTTTTCTTTCTGTAAAATTTTACTCTCTGTGATATCATTCACTTTCAAAGCACCAACTGTCACCTTTATGCAGAACACTTCCAAATCCACTCTTGTCATAAGTCTTCTCTCTGAAGTGTCAAGTCCATATTCTCCATTGTCCCCTAAAATGTTTCACTTGAGTTTTCTGTCAGAACATAAAAATCGTAGTATACATATAAAGAGAGGAAAAACCAAGAGGTTTTCTTCTAAATACATTCTTGCACTTTAGATTTTGTTTTTATTTTATTTTATTGAGATGGAGTCTTGCTGTGTCACCCAGCCTTGGGTGCAGTGGCACGATCCCGGATCACTGCAACCTCTGCCACCTGAGTTCAAGCCATGCTCCTTCCTCAGCCTCCTGATTAGCTGGGATTACAGGTGCATGCCACCACATCCTGCTAATTTTTGTATTTTTTTTTTTTTAGTAGAGACAGGGTTTCATTATGTTTGCCAGGCTGGTCTCAAACGCCTGACCTCAAGGGAACCACTCAGCTTGACCTCCCAAAGTGCTGGGATTACAAGCATGAACCACCGCGCCCAGTCAGATTTTACATTTTTAATGTTACTTTTCTGTCTATCACTAAAGATTGATGCCATCATTCACCTGCCACCCCCATCAGCTACCTAATCATAACCATGTAATATTAAAACTGTAAAAAAAAAAAAACTGGGAGTTTGTTAGCCCACTACTTAACACAGATGAGCAAAGAACTAGATATGCAGCTAGATGCGGAGAGTCAGAACAAGAACCAAGTTTCCCAGACACCACAGCATAGTTAATTATTGTATACAAACCTGAATCTGTTACTATTCTAAATAAAATTATTTAGAACAGTTAGAATACATGTGTACTGTAGTGTATATTTAAGCTGAATCCACTGTTTGTAAGACAGACTCACTTCTTTCATTTATGTCTTGTGATGCTATTACCTGGAATACCTTCCTTGTCATTCACATATCTTGCCCTTCAAAATTTATTGGATTTTGAGTGTCATCAAAATTAATAGACAACTGTCCCTTTTGGATTTGAGCTCTCTGAGGTCACAGTCTATTCATCTTTTCACCCACCGAAACATGGAGGTCAGAGCTTGACCCGTGAGTATATGCAAACAAACTACTTAAATATGCAGTGTCAACCTTAGGCATCGGTTGATGTGGAAACTCAGCTGATAATCCTGACTTTCTCTGGGAGGAAAGGTTTGAAGAAAAGAAGAAAACATAAACCAAAAGCAGAATACTGTGATTTATCTGAGGCATGCAAGGTCAAATACACATCAGTATGGTACAACTATCAATAATATTACTTGAGCACCTGCTGGATACTAACTGCTGTGAGCTATAGATGGCAACATAGAGAAGATACAGTTCTTACTCTTGCTAAGCTCCACAGTATGATATAAATAAAAGACACACACAACCAGATAGATCAACCAATACAAGGTTAAATGCTGAAATTATGTACAGAATAAGAAAACTTGTGGATTCCTTTGGCCACATATGGCTCCCCAGAGCTATTTACTTTCCAAGGCAGGTGAGAGTTCTTATGGCTATACAATTTCTTAGCCTAGATATTACATTATATCCCTCTCATATGTTGTGATTTATTAATAACTAAAACCTATCCTTCAAGAAACTCTGACACCTGCATAAACAACTAGACTCTGCTTCATATTTATAGATGCAAGCTTGAAAGTTTAGGTGTAGCAGTATGAGAATTGGTTATTTTATCTTTTCAGTTAAGTTTAATTATATGTGCCCTTACCTTTCAAAATATTATTTATTGGCTTCCTCAGGTACAATGGTCTTCCAGAAGTTAATACATCAAATCGTTATATATCCCTCTCTGATTTAGTTAGAGGCTGCCACATATTGTAATGCTGCTTCAGGATAACAGGATGCAGTTCTTTTCTATTAGTAACAAAAGCAATTACTCAAAAGGAAACACAGTGTCGTCATTCTGCCTCTCTTCTGTTATCCAAATTAGAGTTCCACTGTTATGAGAAACTGCTGGTCTCAAAACTGCTAGCTTGTTGTAGTTGCCCAGTGATTCACTTCATTTCTGAAGTGAAACCTGTTTGATTATGCATAATTATTATTTATGTAAGTTTATGAATTTCAGTTATTTCAAGACTGTAAGAACTTGGTTCATATGTTTTGAAGGAGGAGCCAAGCTGTTTATATTCTCTGAACTCTATGAGTTTAAGATAATCCTCACTCTGCCTCCATCACTGGTTTTCAAATATTGTATTTTTAGACTTTTATTTTCACCAGGCATCCCTGTTCTTAGAACACTGCCATGGGGAAGATATTCAGCCTTTCATCGAGAACCTGAGCTAATACGTATTTTCCTGATCCCGAGTCATTTTGTCCCTTTTGTATGTGTACTTTTCTATTGTAGATTCACAAAATGTAACTGATTAGGAATGATTTCTTTCACGTCTCCCTCTGACACTGAATCCTTGAAGACAGCGACTATGCCTGCCCTATTACTTTGTACAATTGGATGAATGAATGGATTAATAAATGAATGAAGCTTTTTGGTAGTTTTTCAGGACTGCCTTCTTGCTTTTCACTGCCATTGTCCAGCCAATTCCTTCTGCTTCTTCTAGGCAATATCTTAACTCTTATTACCCCATGCCTTTTCCAAGGCATCAGTCACATTCAGGTATGTATGCTAGCATGGTCAGAACAGGAGTTAGATTTTTCCATCCTTTTTTTTTTTCTTTGCACAGATGAGAAAGTGTATTATCACTCCTTAATAAAAAAAATTAGAGAAAGCAAAGTTTTTCATTGAAATCTCATATATCACCTTTATCTACCCTCATCACCTTTTTGTCAGCTGAAAGTCTTTTTTATTTTTTGAGACGGAGTCTTACTCTGTTGCCCAGGTTGGAGTGCAGTGGCACAATCTTGACTCACTGCAACCTCCACCTCCCGGGTTCAAGTGATTCTCCTGCCTCACCCTCCCCAATAGCTGGGACTACAGGCGTGTGCCACCATATCCAGCTAATTTTTGTATTTTTAGTAGAGGCAGTGTTTCAACATGTTGGCCAAGATGGTTTCAATATCTTGACCCTGTGATCCGCCCACCTCGGCCTCCCAAAGTGCTGGGATTACAGGTGTGAGACACCGCACCTGGTTAAGTTGGAAGTCTTTTAACAAAGCTCTCTTTCTACCTTTATTTTCCCTCCATTCCTGCCTCTTTCCCATATTCTTCCTCTTTCTTTTCACTTTCATCTTTCTTTTTCTCTTCCTTTATTAATACCATTATGTAAAAATGTTCATTTACAGAAAGTAAGACCCTTTATTACATTTATAGATAAGTAAACCATGTGAATATAACCCAATTCTCTGATGTTTATGTGCCTACTAAACTATAGTCTTCTCCATAATCCCTTTTGTTGGCTCGATTTATGTAATTGGGACACTGTTTGCTTTCAGATAGATTTTAGGCTCTTTGTTAAAATTTTTGCCAGGAAGTAGGACTTCCCACTTGTTTTCCAGTCACTGGTGTTAGTCATGCTGCAAAGTGGAACGATGAACAAGAATCATATGACTATTACCCAAATTATATTTAACATCAACTTCAAATTATTCCTGCAAAACTCTAGCTGCAAATTGTTATGGCCTTGAATATCGGCGCTCATCTGGGTTCAGTATATTTTTTAATATGGAGACTGGTGATACTTCTTGGGAGCATTCTGTGGTGATGCAGTAGAAACCTGTTCCCAGCTTTCTACACTTTCTTTTGAGTTCTGTCATCTTATCTCACTGGCCCTCCCACTTTGTAATAACATATAGTAATTATACATATTTTAAGTCTTATTTATTTATTTTTATTTTTTGGGATGGATTTCTGCTCTCATCTCCCAGGCTGTAGCACAATGGTACTATCTAAGCTCACTGCAACCTCTGTTTCCTGGGTTCAAGCAATTCTCCTGCCTCAGCTTCCCAAGTAGTTGGAATTACAGGAATCTGCCACCACACCAGGCTAACTTTTGTAGTTTTTGTACAGATTGGGTTTCTCCATGTTGGTCAGGCTAGTCTCAACTCCTGACCTGGCGATTCACCTGCCTCTGCCTCTCAAAGTGCTGGGATTACAGGTGTGAGCCACTAAGCCTGGCCCAGTCTTATGTTTGTTTAGTAAAATAGCTTACCTGCCTTCGAATAAATTTTGGATCAAAACAGGAATGCAAAAGAATAGTCAATGAATCTTTTCCTTTTCAGGAGCTGTATAGGGACAGGGTAAGGGAGCTAGTGGACTCACATTCACAGCATGTACTTAGAAAACTATTGTCTTCATTAAGATACAGTATAGCCTGGTCAAGAGAAACACAGTCATTTACTAGTCAAGGTTCTTATCATTTGTTTTATTCAGCAATGATTAAAATTTATGTTCAATAGTGATGCTTCATGTTGCAGATATAACAAAATAAAAATAAAAAACAAAAAATTCGATATTTTTAATTATTATTTTTGCAAACTGCCTGCTCAGATGCTTCATTATAATGGGGTAAAATAATATAGTAAATGATTCTAATTTATTGTATTGTAAACTTTATTGAACAGCAATACTAAACACTCACTGCATGCTCAGGCTTCTAGTTTGCTCTGAACATATCATGGCTGTATGCTCATGTGGAACAGTTCACTGGCCATCATGTAACCTTATTGTAAATGTTATTTCTGGCCAGGAGTGGGGGCTCACACCTGTAATCCCAGAATTTTGGGAGGCCGAGGCGGGCAGATCACTTGAGGTCAGGAGTTTAAGACCAGCCTGGCCAACATGGTGAAACCCTGTCTCTACTAACAATACAAAAATTAGCCAAGTGTGGTGGCGCATGCCTGTAGTCCCAGCTACTTGGGGAGGCTGAATCAGGAGAATGGCTTGAACTGGGGAGGCAGAGGTTGGAGTTACTGAGATCCCACCTCTGCACTCCAGTCTGGGCAACAGAGTCTCAAAATATGTATGTATATTATGCATGTATGTATATGTCTGTATGTATGTATGTATACATATGTATGTATATGTATGTATGTATATATGTATGTATATAGTCTCAAAATATGTGTGTGTGTATAATTTCTGAATTACTTATTGAATTACGTATGATTATATCTCCAATATTATTTTTTCAAACAGTATCCTTATTTCACTCTTGTTCCCCTTTCTTTGTAAAATTTAACTATTAAAATTATAATGACATAGTTAATATCTGGGCCCATATCAGGTTATCAGTGCTATTACCATCGTAAATAGGTAACTACATTATCGTATTCTAAAAGTTGTATTTAACTGACATGATGACATTGAATAAAACAATACTTACCTTATTCATGAAAATTTAAGAAAACAGCAAAAGTGGAGAATGGATGGCAGAAAAAATTTAGACCATTTCCTAACTGATCTTCTAAAATCATCTAAACTTATGATAAAAGTACTGACACTATTCAGTTATTTTAAATGTAATCATAATTGCTGCTTTTCTGAATATTGCCATTTATAGCAGTTAACTTAGAATTTGCTGTCAAATAGGAAAATTACATTACATTGTAGCTAGAAATTGGAGTAAGACCCTCCTAAAAGAAGTAATACTTGCATGAATTCTTAAAAAGAAAATAGGACATATCGAGGATAAATAAAAGTTTCTAAGATTCTGTGATGATGGGAAGAAGCACATACATAAATCTCAAAAGCCAAGGAGTACAGGTATTTGGCTCCAGCAATAGAATTAAAATGAGAAATGAGATTAGAGAGGTAGGCAGATGCTAAATTATAAAAACGTTTAGAAGCATAGTTTAAAAGATTGGGCTTTATCTTAAAGGTAGTTGTAGTATTTCAGCTTAAAATTTAAAGAAGTATTTTAAGCAAAGGAAAGGCAGGCTTACATTTCTATTTCAAGAAGGGTCATCTGTCAGGGAAATGGAAGATGGGCTAGACTGAGGAAGTAATCAGACAGCTATCACAGTGTTCTTGTTTCTAAGCTTCCATGGTGGCAATGGAAGTTGGAGAAACACCTAAGGGATGGAATGTGGGGAACTAGGTGAAAACAAAGTACTTTTCAAGGTTATTTCCCAGAAGATGAATTGAACAACCAGTTTTTTAGTTGCTCTTCACTGGGCAAGATACCACTGGGATAGGTGGTTTTGGAGAGAAAAAAGGGCATTGTGAGTTCAGCTCTAAAATTTCAGGTTTTCTAACTGGAATTCTGTAACTGTAAGCTAATTCTCTACTTAAACATTAATTATACAAATACCATATGTTTACAAAATGCTTCCTGCAGCTGCTTCTTAATGTTTGGGGAATACTGTGTTTCTCTGCTGGTCTGGTGAAAAGCTCTTTTTAAATTTTTAGCAGAAAGAAAACAGCATCTAGGCAAATTGCTACCTGAGAGAGTCTCTGTTCCTGCTCAAAAATGCTTGGTTACATTGTAATAGTCTATGTTTTTCTGCAGGAAATCAGTTAGGAGCATAAGCTCTGGAGCCAGATTGACTTGGTTCATGATCCTAATTAGATTTGGAAGCTGTATTACCAATGTTTAGTCTTACCTTTTCTTTACTTCAGTTTATTCATATGTATTAGTCCATTCTCATGCTGCTAATGAAGACATTCCCAAGACTGAGTAGTTTATAAAGGAAAGAGGTTTAAGGGTCACAGTTTCACACAGCTGAAGAGGCCTCACAATTATGTTGGAAAGGAAATGAGGAGCAAACTCATGTCTCGTATGGTGGCAGCCAAAAGTGAGTGTGTGTAGGAAACTCCCCTTATCAAACCATCAGATCTTATGAGACTTATTCACTATCATGATAATAGCATGGGAAAAAACCTACCACCGTGATTCAATTACCTCCCACTGGGTCCCTCCCACTATATGTGGCAATTATGGGAGCTACAATTCAAGATGAGATTAGAGTGAGGACACAGTCAAACCATATCATTCTACCTTTGGCCCCTCCCAAATCTCACATCCTCACATTTCAAAACCAATAATGCTTTTGCAACAGTCCCCCAAAGTCTTAACTCATTTCAGCATTAACTCAAAAGTTCACAGTCCAAAGTTTCATATGAGATAAGGCAAGTCCCTTCCACCTATAAGCCTATAAAATCAAAAGCAATTACTTATGATTAATTACTTCCAAGATACAATTGGAGTATAGACATTAGGTAAACATACCCTTTTCACATGGGAGAATTTCACCAAAACAAAGGGGCTACAGCCCCATGCAAGTCTGAAATCCAGTAGGGCAGTCAAATCTTAAAGCTCCAAAATGATCTCCTTTGACTCCATGTCTCATATCCAGGTCATACTAATGCAAGTGGTGGGTTTCCATGGTCTTGGACAGCTGGAGAGCTGTGGCTTTGCAGGGTACAACCCCCTTCCTGTCTGTTTTCATGGGCTAGCATTGAGTGTGCAGCTTTTCCAGACACACATTGCACACTGGCAGCAGATCTACCATTCTAGGATCTGGAGAACTGTGGCCTCTTCCCACAGCTCCAATAGGGAGTGCCCTAGTGGGACTCTGTGTGGGGGCTCCCACCACACATTTCTATTCCACACTGCCCTAGCAGAGGTTTTCCATGAAGGTTCCGCACCCACAGTAAACTTCTGCCTGAACATCCAGACATTTCCATACATCCTTTGAAATCCAGACACAGGATCTCAAATCTCAATTCTTGACTTCAGTGTAGACACAACACCACATGGAAGCTGTCAAGACTTGCAACTTGCACTCTCTGAAGCTATGGCCTGAGTTGTACTTTGGCTCCCTTCAGCCGTGGCTAGAGCCCAACTTCCTAATCTGCACATAGTAGGGGTGCCCTGAACCCAGCCCATGAAACCATTTTTCCCTCCTAGGCCTCTGGGCTTGTGATAGGAGGGGGCTGCTGTGAAGGTCTCTAACATGCCCTGGAGACATTGTTCCCATTGTCTTGGTGATTAACATTCTGCTTCTTCTTACTTATACAAATTTCTGCTGTTGGCTTGAATTTCTCCCCAGAAAATGAGTTTTTCTTTTCTACTGCATCATCAGTCTGCAAAGTTTTCAAACTTTTATGCTCCGCTTCCTCTTGAATGCTTTGTTGCTTAGAAATTTATTCTGCCAGATACCCTAGGTCATCTCTCTTAAGTTCAAAGTTTCATAGATCTCTAGGGCAGGGTTAAAATGCCACTAGTCTGTTTGCATCACAACAGTGAACTTTGCTCCAGTTCCTAACATGTTTCTCATCTTCATTTGAGACTACCTCAACCTGTACTGTATTGCCCATATCACTATCAGCATTTGGTCAAAGGCATTTAACAATTCTTGGAAGTTCCAAACTTTCCCACATCTTCTTGTCTTTGAGCCCTGTCATATCTTATTCTCAGCTCTCCTAACTGTTCCAACCTTTTCCTGTTATCCAATTCCAAAGTTGCTTTGACATTTTTGGATATCTTTACAGCAGTGCCCCACTACCTGGTACCAATTTACTGTATTAGTCTGTTCTCATGCTGCTAATAAAGATATTCCTGAGACTGGGTAATTTATAAAGGAAATAGGTTTAATTGACTCATAGTTCCATATGTCTGGGGAGGTCTCACAATCATGGCAGAAGGGGAATGAGGAGTAAATTCATGTCTTACATAGTGGCTGGCCAAAGAAAGAGTATGCAGGGGAAATTCCCTTTATCAAACCATGAGATTTCATGAGACTTATTCTCTATCATGAGAACTGCATGGGAAAAACCCATCCCATGATTGAATTACCTCCCACCAGGTCCCTCCCACTATGTGTGGGGATTATGGGAGCTACAATTCATAATGAGATTTGAATGGGGACAAAGCCAAACCATATCACCATCCCAAAAAATAAATAAATACAAAAACTGCAATCCTAACACTTTGGGAGGCTGAGATCGGTGGATCACCTGAAGGTCAGGAGTTCAAGACCAGCCTGCCCAACATGGCAAAACTCCATCTCTACTGGAAATACAATTAGTGACATGGTGGCAGGCAACTGTAATCCCAGCTACTCAGGAGGTTGAGGCAGGAGAATAGCTTAAACCCTAGACATGGAGGTTGTAGTGAGCCAAGATAGTATGCCATTGCACTCTAGCCTGGGTAACAAGAGTGAAACTTCATCTCAAAATACATACATACATACATACATACGTACATACATACATACATAAAGTAATAGTTTCCACTTTATAAAATTGAGTGATGCATAATGTGAGTTCTCAACAAAAGGTAGGTAGAAATGTCAATGTCTGTGATTAAATATTTCTACTTGCTCACTTCCTTGGATTTTGAAATTTAGCTCTTTAATTCCCAATACAGATGTTCACAGACACACTAGTAAATTAAGAACTTCTGATTACCTTGCTAAATTGTAAGAACGTGTTAAATCAATTGTTGAATTTTGGAATGGAAACTTCAGGCATGATTCTGTAGTAAAGATAAGAAGAATCAAAAAATTAAAGAAAGGTGAAGAAGAAATTAACCTCTCTTGCCTATGGAGTTAGTTGTTAAACTTTTAGCAATTGTATTTGAGGTAAATGTAGAGAACAATTTAGTAGATGGAGATTTGTTTACAGATTTCATATATTGTCACTGCCGCTGGAATTCTAATGTGTCTCTAAGTTAGTAGTCTTGATTCTGCCATCTAGATGGAAACTGAGTCTGATTTCATTAGTGTAAAATATGCCCGGGAATCTGATTCTGATTTAACTCCTTTGAGATGTGACCTGGGCATTGAGATTTTTAAAATGTCCTCAGAGATTCTAATGACAGCCACTTTTGAGAACCACTACTCTATAGCAATCTATTATTTCATATTCTCATACTCTGAATTCCTGCTATAGAGTTTTACAGTCAGTTATAAAAACAGAGAATACAGGGTTTCATTCTTTTATTATGATTTATATTATATATTTTTCAAATAACATTGGCAAATATAAATCTTGTGTCATGAAATGTGTTCATTGTGTTTTATTCAAATTGGTACAAAGAATTAGAAAACAATAGTAGACATCTAAGGTATTCCAATCCTGCTATTTTTAATTGAAATCAAATTTCTAAATATTTGAAGTTTCAAGACTAAATAACAGTAGCACTTTCATTATATGTTATATATGAATGTCACATTTCTATATTATACATTCTTTCCAAGTCACACTAAAATCTTTAAGAATTTTCTTTTCTCTGGCAACTATCCTTGCTCTCTGGGTTTCTAGATATTCTAAAAGTGTAGCTTTAGTACATGCATTAGTCTTTAGATTCTTAGTGCTAGAACAGACAAGCACTGCATAAAAGTGTTTACCTCAAATTTATATGAAAAATGTATTAAATAGTAAAGAAAAAACTGCAGTATAATACATAGAAAAATATTATATGGCATATTATCAAAGCATTTTGTAATATCATTGTTTGTAAATATGTGCATTTATTTGCTTGCAGGTTGGCTGTCATTTAACACATTTTTACTGAAAATTGCTGTAGATACCGGCCAGGCACCATGGCTCATGCCCATAATCCCTGCACTTTGGGATGCTGAGGAGGGCAGATCACTGGAGGTCAGGAGATGGAGACCAGCCTGGCCAATATGATGAAACCCATCTCTGATAAAAATACAAAAATTAGCCAGGTGTGGCTGTAGGCACTTCTAATCCCAGCTACTTGGGAGGCTGAGGCAGGAGAATCACTTGAACCTGGAAGGCGTAGGTTGCAGTAAGCTGAGACTGCACCATTGTTCTCTAGCCTGGGCGACAAGAGAGAGACTCCATCTCAAAAAAAAAAAAATCTGCTTTCAACACTGGGAGATACATTATGTAGAAAAAAGTTATGCTTCTTGTTTATTTATATGTAGGAAGTATTTTAGGTGACCCAAAGAATATTGTTGTTATTTTTACTTATATTTTATACATTTGTATATGACACAATAGTCCAAAATAGTTTGAAGGATCTGCTGTGGGCAGATTAATGGGCCTCCAAAGATGTCTACATCCAAATTCCCAGAACCAGTGAATAGGCTATGTTGCAAGGCAAAAAGAAATTAAAGCTGCAGATAGAATTAAGTTTGCTGATCAGCTGATTTTGAGATAGGGCAATCATCCTGGATTGCCTGGTGGGATGAATATAATCATGGGGCCCTTTATAAAGTAAAAGGGAAGGGGCAGAAGAGCCAGAGTCACAGTGAGAAAGACTGGACTAACCATGACTGCCTTTGAAAATGGAAAGGGGCTAGTTGGGAAGGAATGAGGGCAGCTTTTGGAAACTAGAAAAAAGCAAGAAGATTGATTCTTCCATAGAATCTTCAGAAAAAAATATACACTGTGGACAGTGAGACCCATTTCAGATTTCTGTTCTCCAGAATGGTAAGGTCATAAATTTGTGTTGTCTTAGGCCAGCAAGTCTGTTCTAAGTAACAGCAGCAATAGGAAATTAATTCAGTAGCTTAGAGTAATTTAGGGGGTATAGCAAGATAAAATTAATTGGAAATATGTAGCAAGCATAAAATAGTAGGAAATAAAAGTAAAATAATAATATAGTGTTAGGAATAAGGTTGCAACAATAACAGTAAGGTAAAAATTCTTTAAAAATCATAAAAGAAAAAACAGGGAAGGGAAAATGTTCAGCTACAAAATTAAAATGCCTATTAGGTAAAACACAAAAGGACAAATTAGGCCACAGATACATGTTATAAAATTGTCATAGTCAAGTGTTTCTCCACAATGTGTTTGTCAGAATGCCAGTTCCATTAGATGCTTTGTACAACATGGGTTCTCTGATCCATGCTGTATTCTATCTAACCCTGCTTGACGCACTGTTGAAGTGAAACTTTTTCAGTGAATTTCTCCCAGTGTTTCTAAATGTTATTAGATATTTACTAGCAATATTTGTTATCTCATAGAAGTAGTATTGTACTGTGAATATATTTTAGGAAATGCATTCGAGATCACTGGAGCTATGGTTTCTCAGAAGAAAGGAAGATTATTTTCAGGTGTCATCATGGAAGTCTTTGCAGCATAAACATGAGATATGCTGAGGCCTGATGAGATGAGGGGAAGGAATGGAGCATAGAGAACAGCAGTTTAGAAAGGGAATCAATGTGAGTAGAAATATTCAAATGGAAAAGTGCAATGTGTGCTTCAGGGATAGTAAGTAGACTTGCTTAGGGGAACCAAGAGAGATGTAGAGGTAGATGACATGAAAAGATAGTATGCACCCACACCTAGAGGGAGCCTGAATACAAAGATAAGGAGTCTGGAAATTATTCTGTTAATACCAGAGTTGGGAGACTGATGCTGCTTGAGCAGGGTAGTAAATTGTCCAAATCCTTGCCTTCAGAAGGCTAGCCTGGCACTTTTATGCAAGATAAGGATTCAGACTTGAGAATATCCAGAGATGAGGTGACCATCTGAGCAGCTTTTCACAGTATGGACTAATAAGACTCTTCACTAGAGTAGAAGAAGAGGAAATAGGTGGCAAAATTGAGAGATATTTTAAAGGAATAAAAATAACAACTATTTTAAATTAATTTGATAAAAACCAACTATTCAGGGGGAAGATTTGGCACAGTAACTAAACTATATGTTCTCTGATTCTCTATTACCTAGAGTAGAGATGGCATTTATCTCTCTTTATAGAGATAGTATTTATATGACGCTTCTGTTCAAGACCACAAAATGATACACAATTTTTCATTATTTCATCCAATCAGTATATTCATTCATTAATTTCTTCATGTAGCAAGTACCTCTTGAACTTACTGTGGCTCATACACTATGATAAGCCTGGGAATATGATAAGGAACATAAATATTAACTACATGCTGTATACATTACATTATTTATTATCATTAGGAAAGGAACTCGTCAGTTGTTCAGTCTTGTGGTATATTTCAATCTAAAAGGAAAATAACTTTGTGAGGAGCAGGGCAATGTTTCCAATATCCATAACTCTACAGCTTTCTCTCCTTCATTTTTCCCTTTAATCACTTTATTTCATAAGGTACTAAGACTTGAACACTTGCTATTTGCCATGGATGTGTAGATTATGACAGTCCATTGTGTGTGCTTGTACATGTGGATTTGTGCACGTAAACTGCACATATGCGTGGTACTTGTATGTGTTGCATTTGTATTGCTTCTGTGATGCTGTGTGTTGTTGCTGTGTTGCGTGTGTAAGAGTGAGTGTGTGAGCCTGTGAGTGTACAACCTGAAGATGGAAGTCTGGGTTGTTTCTCCTGGCTCCAAGACTGCTCATGCTATGGTTCAGTGAAGCAGGCCGTTTTTCTTGTTTGCAAATTACTAGTTGTCATATGGTTTCTCCTCCCATTCGAGCATTGCTTCCCCCAAATAAATGCATAGTAATGGAAAGAAGAATGTTTAACATTTAATAAATCATCTTTATAGCAGAAATTTCATGATCTTCGTGCTTCCCATTTCTGACAAATAGAAATATGATTAACATTTCCAGCTGAACCAGCATGTAGGGTAACGATGATTTAGATTACTACCTTCTGAAAGTTTCTTATAGAAAATTCATTGAGAAACACTAGAATACCTGTTTCCCACAATACTTGCAGTTCTTTTATAAAACATGCAACTTAAAATGTCACTTAAGAGAATCTTATGTCATCATTATAATATTTTATATTGTCTGAATAATAATTTTTAAATATAGTTTGTCACCCCAACATCAACACATAGGCTTCTATCAGGAAATTTCCACAGGTTAGAAATGAGAAATATTTATTAAGTATTCACTAAGAAAGAAAAGCAGTCAAAATGCTATAATTAATAATACAACTAACTGCATTTAAATTTCAAGCTCTTAATTATAATATATAAAGAGGGTTCTTTATTACTGTCTGGGCAAGTCATGGGTAGTGTGGATATATGTGTGTGTATGTGTATGTACGTGTGTGTAAGTGTTTTCTTCACCTTTATCAAGGATGCACCCATGCTACTTGATCAAACTGAATGTGTGTGCTTTTATTATGGTACATTTGATTTTTAGATGATAAAAATTAAAAGAAGGGCTGTTTCTGTGTTTTATAATTAGGTTGAGGACTGCATTTGTTCATCTCATGTTAAAATGGAGGAGATTTGTGGAGATTTATTTTCAGTATTTTCCTTAAAAGTGCTGTATAGGCAGTTCCTTTAGAGTTGTGCTATGTTAATATTCAATAATGTGGTCCTATTTAATGGCCTGAACAAGAAAGGAAATGAAAAAATAATAAATTATCACTTAAGGAACAATATCAATGAGATGGGGGTAAAAATATAAGAATTTATTAGTGTGTTTCACAGCTATCAAATATATTATTTTAAAATGCATATATATATGGCATACATATCAAACATATATATATATATGTATATATATGTAATGGAGCAAAAATGCTTACGTATACTTATGTGATTTGAAAACACTTGATAAAAGTTAAAGAAATTTCCTTACTGCAGAATTCTCCTTGCTTGCAATATTCTAATTGAGTTGTAGATCTAGAGAAGTATATAGAATATATTGTCTCAAACTTGTTTTAATGGTGTATTTTTTTCAAGTATTTATGTTTAAATGTGGTTCTCAACCTGAACAAAACTGAAAATTCAGAATAATTAAATAAAGCAACTTGTTTCTTTTGATACATTGGAATGGATTTCATAGATTATAGAACTTGAAAGGAAGACACCTAAAGAACCATGTAATCAAATACCCTTGTTTAACTGGTGAGGTCACTAAAAACCAGATATAGTAAGAATTGCCCCAAATCACATAGTAACTGCAGAACCAATACTGCAAGTAATTTTATAACTTGAGCTGTCAAGTTCTATATTTAATACAGTTGTGCTTTGATATTAAAATTTCACTGTAGCTTGTTTACTGATCATGTGTCTTAATTTTCTCCCTCTACCATAACCAAAAGTTCCATTGCGGAAGAGGAGTCTTTCATTTTCTTTATGTTCTCATTTGGATAGAGTTATTCCCAGGTACAGAATAAGTGCTCAACAAAACCTTGAACATTGATTGTTCCGTGCACATCAGAAGAAGTCAAGCAAAGAGAAGTCGAGCAGTAGCTTTCAGGGTATTCAGTTGCAGCAGCAGCATCAAGGCCCCATATGAAGAAGACTTGCAAGATAGCAGCCCCAACCTGGACCTGCTTTTGTCAGAGGGGCTTTACTGGATGCCAGATGTCACATGTTCTACTCTGCTCTTATTTAGTTACAACTTCATTTCTAAGAGAAGGATTCCCTCTGCCAATATTTGAAATCTGTTTTTAGCCATTAATCTGCCAAAGCACACTGAGATGTTGACTCAGGGATTTCTGATAGGGAGATGTGGCTCTGCATTCTTCTAGTCACACACACACACAAACATAATTGAGAGAGGAGCAAAGCTGTTATCTGTTGTTATATCCTCTATTGATCAGTTGGACCATAGACTGCAGGTGAAAATGCTGTATAATTTAATTGAGGAGGAAAGACCTTGCATTCTAATTATTTATCTTTGCATTTTGTGCAAATTTTAATTTTCCCACTTAAATTTGTCTAATTATTTATTTGTCTTTGCATTTTGTGCAAACCTTAATTATCTCACTTAAATTTGCCATTGTCTTTGACAAGTTCATTACCTTTATCATTTACAATTTAGATTCTAGCAAGTGGAAGTTGAAGATACATCATAGATAAGCTTATTTTTATTTTATTCACATTTTTGTTGTGTAGATATTTATGGCTTTTGTTTGTTCTGAATTATTATTTTGGTAGCTGAAAGTCCCTAGGCTTCAACAGCCCATGGATACAAAAAAGGTCAATTTAATAAGATATCACTCTCTCATAAGCTCCTACCTATGAAAAAACAGCATCTCAGATTCATATTTAAGTTTATTTTCCTGCTTGAAATGTCTGTGTGCATCCCAGGGTATGACTTATTTGCTTTCCTTCATCTATCCTAGTTGCTTCTTACACTCTCCACTCCTGCACTCATGGTGCTGTCTCTAGACTCTCACTTTATGTTTGCTATGCCTGAGCTGGGTTACCACACAAGTGCCACCCTGTCTAGAGCTCTCCTCCAGCTTTCACGTAAGCTGTAGTTCTGCCTGACACTGTCACTCAAGGCCCAGGTAGGATGGAAGCTGATGCTACCTCTGCCATTAATACCGTTAATACATAAAGTTCAGTTGAATTAAATTTAAAGGAGTTTAACTGAAAGCAATGAACAATTTACGAATGGGGCAGCCCTGAGAATCACAGCAGATTCAGAGACTCCAGGGTTGTTTTGTGGTCAGACCAAATTTATAGACAAAAATATTAAAGTGAGGTACAGAAATCAGAAGTGAAGTACAGAAACAGCTGGACTGGTTACAGTTTGGCATTTGGTTTATTTGAACAGTTTGAATATTGGCTGAACTATCGCTGCTGGGATTGGCCAAGGCTCAGGCATCGTTACAGGTGCCTACTCCTAGTTAGGTTTTCAAGCTTGTCTACCTATTAAGTTAGGTTGCAGTTCATCCACAAGGACTCAAATATAGACTTACCGAGTCCTTCTCAGGCATATTTAGTTTGCTTTAACAGTACTCAAAAAAAGGCCATCGTTTGTTGCATGCTACTTCTGCATCTTCACAAGTACAGAAACGATTGTATCTTCTGCTCTACCATGATATTATGACAAAGACTCATTTCTTGGCCAAACATTAAGTCCCTCTGAGCCTTCTTTTCAACTGGATGTCATCCTTGGGCTTCCATGTCCATCCTTGCAGTGTCTAGTTTTAGCAACAGTCCTGCTAAGCCAGTGGAAAGAGAATTCTCCCACCCTCAATAGCTGATCAAATTCCTTATCCCTCACAGTCTCCTAGGTGATATCTGATTAGCCTGGCCTGCCTTCAACAAGAATTCTATTAGGTCAGTTTAACAGGAATCCCCTTAGACTTGTTGTCTTCCACAATACTTTTTTTTATCTTGTGACCCTTCAAATGGCTTTAGCTACAAGTTTCCACTTTTTGTTTTTGGACTTGAACTCATTCTGTCTCCCCTATTGTGATATCATTGACACTTATCACAATAATTCTGAATAGCCTTTCTTATCATTTTAACAAATGTCAGAATGATTTTATCTTCAACAAATACACTCGCTAGAGGCTTATTTTGGTGGTAGAGTGATATCTTTTTAATCTGAGACCTTTCTTAAACAACATATCCCAGCTGAAGTTTATAGTCTAGAAAGAATACAGAAAGTGACTCGCAAAGCTCACTGATTCTTAGAGCAATACTTGTTTTCCGGACATGAGTCATTTACTAACTTTGTTAATAGCTTTATTAATAGCTATTGAAATATATTTACCAATACATATGTCTACTATTGGCATTAAGCATTTATAAATTTCCAGAAGTAATTTCTTTCCATCTTAGATGAATCTCTAAAATTCTTAGAGAGGTTAATGAGATATATATCTGCAGTGTTGAACCAAACTTTCTACGTAGTGAATGTATACATACACAAATACACAAACATCTGACTTTAGTAAAACTAAAGGACTATTGTACACACATACACATATTCAAATATACATGTAAATATATTCATATGTAACATATATGTTTCTGTGTATTTGTTATGTAATCTTACTATGGAATTAATAATTAATGTTATATGCAGTATGTGGTATTCTCTTGGTTTACTGCATTCACTTTCATTTCAGGAAGGGCCTTACAAATAAACATTATTCAAAGCAAGAAAGCATCTAAAATTACATTAAGGCAGAATTGGGTATTTTGGTAGTCATAACAGAGCTAGAAAGCAGCATGAAGTGAACAAAGGGCTGCACAGCAGGAAATTTATGCTTGTGAAGAGGCAATTCACACCTGTTAACTACTGTGAACAGAATGAAACACAACATCAAGCTTTCCATCTAAATACAATGCTAGTTTTAAAAAAAATTTTAACATTTAAATTTTTTCTAAAAATAGTTACTGAATTAAATGATTCAGTCTATAGAATAATATAAAATAATGCCTAAACAAGGATAATGTTACAAGAAGAAATGCAAAGACATAGAATAGTAAACAAAAAATACATATATTATTATATTCCATAGGGATATTAGGAGAAAAATGGAAAAATAATGACTAAAGTAGTTTAGAAAAAAAAATGTGCAGAGCCAGTAGTCTATTGGTTATAGGGCATTATAGGGAAATATAAGGAATATTCTCTTGTATTCTTTTAATGAAATTTGTTTATATTGAGGTAATGGTTAGATTAGACATACTCAGTTCTCAAGATCCAGAGAGATACATAGCTAAAAATAAGACTCTCCATACATATTTAACAAGTTAAAAAGAAATCATAGAACTCAATGAAGAAAATATTTCTCCTAATGATACTTTGATTGCAATATTAAACAAAAACCCATTACCAATGAATGAATGGAGAAACTGAAAACACGGAAACACATTCTGAGCATTAGTCATCTCATGTGCCTTTTTCATTTGGCCACTTTCATTTGGCTGGTTTGTATGAAGTATTGCTGAGTTCAGATCCTTGCATGAATGTTTAAAACTGAGAACAGTCATTATTCACAGAGACCAAAAAGTTCTAAAAAATTAAAGTAG
This sequence comes from Cheracebus regulus, assembly GCA_963574635.1. Classification (NCBI taxonomy): domain Eukaryota; kingdom Metazoa; phylum Chordata; class Mammalia; order Primates; family Pitheciidae; genus Cheracebus; species Cheracebus regulus. Next base: position 68,511 of record CAUYQU010035857.1, read on the forward strand.
AATGAGTGTCGAAACATAAGTGAGACTAAGAGCTCAGAAACATACTTATTCAGGTGTATAGGTTTTTTTTTTCTTTAACAGTATATATTTAGCATCATTTTCCCTGTTATTATTTGTGAAACAAATTGTTCAATATAGTGATTTTGCAAGAATGGCCCTTTGCTGAAGAGGTTTCACCATAAGAAGAAAAATGGCTATCACAAGGGAATAAGAGAAGATGAATGTAGTGAGAAGTTGTCTCTTCTTCTCCCAGGCCTATTGAATCTACAAGTATGATTATTTCCTATTCTCCTTTTTCAAAACTACCCATAGTCTAGAAGAACCAAATTTATATGTCATCGTTTTCTAGCTGATCCATTTGTAAGGAAGCATATTTCGGTATTTTGCTGTTCTTTTTTTTCTGTTTTAAAATTGTTTAATATTTTTATTTATTTTTAAAAATGTTACTTTCATTTCCAGGATACATGTACAGATGTGCACGTTTCTTACATAGGTATACACGTGCCATGGTGGTTTGCTGCACCTATCAACCCATCATCTAGGTTTTAAGTACTGCATGTATTAGGTATTTGTCCTAATGCTCTCCCTCCCCTTGCTCCCCAAGCCCCGACAGGCCCCAGTGTGTGGTGTTCTCCTCCCTGTGTCCGTATGTTCAACTCCCACTTATAAGTGAGAACATGTGATGTTTGGTTTTTTGTTCCTATGTTAGTTTGCTGAGGATGATGGCTTCCACCTTCATCCATGTTACTGCAAAGGACATGATCTTATTTTTTTATGGCTGCAGAGTATATCATGGTGTATGTGTACCACATTTTCTTTATCCAGTCTTCCATTGATGGGCATTTGAGTTGGTTCCACATCTTTGCTATTTATTTGTGTGGCCAACAAATACATTTAGAAAAGCTCAACATCACTGATTATTAGAGAAATGCAAATCAAAACCTCAACGAGATACCATCTCATGCCAGTCAGAATGGCAATTATTAAAAAGTCGAGAAACAATAGATGCTGGTGAGGCTGTGGAGAAATAGTAATGCTTTTATAGTATTCGTGGGAATACAAATTAGTTCAACCATTATAGAAGACAGAAGTATCTAGAACCAGAAATATCATTTGATTCAACCATTACATTACTGGGTATATACCCAAAGGAATATAAATCATTCTACTATAAAGGCACATGCATATGTCTATTGCAGCACTATTTACTATTTAGCTCTTCTTAAAAGATCACTTGCATCATTTTATAAACTTACCCTGCTTTCATATATCCAAGAAAATCTGAACCCTCAGCCAAACCCACAAGGCTGATATCAGCAGACACTACTATCCTACCATCTTTTATTATCTACACAATTATCTTCTTGGTATTCTCCCTACTGTCATTCTCCTGACCATTTTGTTCACTTCTATTCATATCCTCACGTTCCCCAACCTGCACTTTAACTTTAGATATTTCTACCCTAAAATGTTTCCTCTTTCAAAGGAAAAATGTTTCATTTTCTGATATGAATATCTTCTATTCCTGTGAACTCCAAATGTGAAAATGTTTAATAATTCTAGATAATTTTTAATACTGTTACCAAAGTAAAGAAATAAAAAGGCATTGTGAGACCCAGCATGGTGGCTCACTTCTGTAATACCATTGCTTTGGGAGGCCAAGGCAGAAGGACCACTTGAGGCCAGAAATTGAGAACAAGCCTGGACAACATAGCACATCCTGTCTTTAAAAAAAAAAAATTAGCCGGGCATGGTGGTTGTGCCTCTATTCCTAGCTACCCAGGAGACTAAAGAAGGAGGGTCACTTGAACCCAGGAGTTGCAATTACAGTGAGCTATAATCATGCCACTAAACTCCAGCCTGAATGACAGAGTGAGACCCTGTCTAAAAAATAAAATATATAAAATTAAGAAAATTAAAAAGGCACTGTGAAAATATATCTCCTGATTTCCTAATCTTATGTCTTCAAATAGATGTGATTATTTTATTCTAAAGCTTTAAAGTCTTGTGGCTTTTTGAACCTCTATGTAGAATTTCTTTACTTGCATTCTAACCTCTGTGCTTATAAATGCTCAGAAAATGTAATAAAGATATATGGTAATCAGTCATCCTGAGGGAATGTGTTCTCTTTCCAGGTCCACAAGGGGGGGGTAGTTTTAAGGGCAAAAACTTCCCAGTGCCATGCCCCCCTCCATCTCTCTCCATCTGGGAGATTTAACCATTTATGTTTAAATTTCACAGGAGTGAGAAGAAACAAAAAATCACTTCAGCGGAAGTTCTAAGGAACTCCTTTCATTGGCCCGGGGTCTTAGAGAAGGTGGGGTTCCTCCCAGGTTAAAAGTCCCCTTCTTCCACACCCCTTTGGACTCCATGTTTGGGTTCCCTTCCACGAACACTCCCTTTGTGGATTTTCTGTCTCCTGGATTTCCAACTCTCTGGAATCCCCTCCCACATAGTGGGAGCTCTCTTTCCCCTCCTGGATTTCCCCTCTGGGGTCTGTTTCCACCCACTGTGGAAGCTGCTTTCCCTCTCCTAGACTCCATCTCTCTCTCAATTCCCTACCACTCAGTGTGGAAGCTGCTTTCCTCTTCTCGATTCCATCTTTCTGGATTCTCTCACACAATGTGAGAACGGCTTTCCTTCTCTGGTATCCCCCCTCTGGGAACCCTTCTCATGCAGTGTGAGAGTGCCTTTTCTTTCTCTCACTCAGTGTGAGAGTGAGCTGTTTCTCTCTCCACCTTTTTCTCTCTCTGCTTTAAATAAATCACTTTCTACAACACTTCCTGAGTCTGGCATTTACTGCGCACTGCGCTGTGATCTCCTCTCTTATTCTTGAGAGGGTGATAGACCAAGAACCTGGAGAAACGTCCTCTCAGGGGAACTGAAGGCACCCCTGAACCCCTGAAACCCAATATAACAATCCCAGTTTGCTTCAGACAGTTATTTCTAGAATAAGAGACTTTTAGCACAAAAACTGGAAAAGACCCATGCAAACTAGAACAAGTTGGCCACCACACAAAGATTTGTCAAGTATAAAATAGTAAAAGTAGTTGCATATCGCTAATAGTAGTTTACATGAAATGCACATACATTTAGTATCAGGTATTCTGTGAAAATAGAGCCTTTATGGCAGAAAACGATTTCTGCTCCCATATTCAAATAGTGCTAAAATACAAATCTTTAATTTTCAAGGTTTGGTTATTTAATGAATGCTAGTAACATTGGAATAACTGTTAATGTGGACTGATGGAGAAGGCTTAGTAGAAGTCTGACAAACCATGGGTAAGTCACAACATTGTAGGCAAAACATAACTAAAAATGACACTTATTAGTATGCCAAAGATAAGTTAGTAGTGTCTAATTAATAATAGTTTTATAATGCTACTGATAGCATAGGGGTAAAGAGTGGGTGCTCTTGTTAGGCTGCCTATATTTAAATTGGCTCTACTACTCAAAACCTTAGTTTCATTTTCTTTTAAATTTCAGTGCTAACATTAATTATATCATTGTATTCTTCCTAGTTTCAAATTATAATGCTTATACATACATAGAAAAGTGCCTGGCATATAAAACACAGTTCTAGATGATTTTCATTGCTGCTGCTGATGAAAATGTTGCTCAAAAAAAAAATATTACCTGACTGATTTTGACTATTACTTTAATAAGGAATTGAGGATGCGCTTATGTCAGTAGATTAAGTAGGAAGAATTTGCAATATAGATTAGAGGCCAAACAGTGTATATTTGGATACAATGAAGGAGACTATATAAAGACCATCAAATAATAGTCTAACTATGGCCAATCTGGTTAAATTTGGTAAACTTATATGTGCGTATATGTATTTCACACCTTTCTTAATTTGAAGTGAAATAACTGAAAAGTAATAGAAGATACATACCTAGAAAGACAAATAGAATAAGAAGAAAGACAACAGTGAATAAGAGATTTCAACAGAATTATGAAAGCTGATTAGTGATTATAAAAGAAGTATATGATGAGTGATATGGTTTGGCTATGTTCCCACCCAAATCTCATCTTGAATTCCCACAGGTCATGGAAAGGACCCAGTAAGAAGTAAATGAATCATGGGGGCCGGTCATCCTTGTGCTGTTCTAGTGACAGTGAATACATCTCATAAAATCTGATGGTTTTAAAAATCGGAGTTTTCCTGCACAAGCTCTCTTATCTGCCACCATGTGAGACATGCCTTTCACCTTTCACCATGAGTGGGAGACTTCCTTAGCCACATGGAACTGTAAGTCCAATAAACCTCTTTCTTTTATAAATTACCCAATCTTGGGTATGTCTTTATCAGCAGTGTGAAAATGGACTAACACTATAAATTGGTAACAGTAGAGTGAGGCGTTGATGAAAAGATACTCAAACATGTGGAAACAACTTTGACACTGGGTAGCAGGCAAGAGTTGGAACACATTGAGGGGCTCAAAAGAAGATAAGAAAATGCGTGAATGTTTGGGACTTTCTAGGGACTTGAATGGCCTTGAGAAAAATGCTGACAGTGGTGTGAACAACAGTCCAGGCTGAAGTGGTCTCAGGTCTAGATGAGGAACTTCTTGGGAACTGGAGCAAAGGTGACTCTTGTTATGTTTTATCAGAGATTGGTGGCATTTTGCCTTGCTCTAGAGATTTGTGGAACTTTGAACTTGAGAGAGATGATTTAGGAAATCTGGTGGAAGAAGAAATTTCTAAGCAACAAAGCATTCAAGAGGTGACTTGTGGGCTGTTAAATGCATTTCATTTTAAAAGCGAAACACAGCATAAAAGTTTGGAAAATTTGCAACTTGACAATGCAATAGAAAAGAAAATCCCATTTCTGAGTAGAAATTCAAGCTGGCTGCAAAAATTTGCATAGGTAACAAGGAGCTGAATGTTAATCCCCAAGACCATGGGGAAAATGTCTCTAGGGCATGTGAGAGGTCTTCATGAGAGCCCCTCCCATCACAGGCCCAGAGGCCTAGGAGGAAAAAGTTGTTTCATGGGCTGGGCTCAGTGTCTCCATGCTGTGTGCAGCCTAGGGACTTGGTGCCCTGCATGCCAGCCACTCCAGCTGTGGCTGAAAGGGGCCAAGGTACAGCTCGGGCCATGGCTTCAGAGGATGCAAGGCCCAAGCCTTGGCAGCTTCCACATGGTGTTGAGCCTTCTTGGGTGCACAGAAGTCAAGAATTGAGGTTTGGGAACCTCTGCCTAGATTTTAGAAGATGTATGGAAATGCCTGGATGTTCAGGCATAAATTTGCTGCAGGGGTGGGCTCTCATGGAGAACCTCTGCAAGGGCAGTGCAGGAGAGAATTGTGGGGTCAGAGCTTGCCCACAGAGTCCCTACTGGAGCACCACTGAGTGGAGCTGTGAGAAGAGGGCCACTGTCCTCCAGAACCCAGAATCTCAGATCCACCAACAGCTTGCACCACATGCCTGGAAAAGCCACAGGCACTCAATGTCAGCCCATGAAAGCAGCCAGAAGGGAGGCTGTATCCTGCAAAGCCACAGGGCCAGAGCTGATCAAGACTATAGGAACACATCTTTTGCATCAGTGTAACCTGGATGTGAGACATGGAGTCAAAGAGATCATTTTGGAGCTTTAAGATTTGTTATTTTACTTTGGAAGTGACACTAATTACATGATTATACATATGCCACTTTCTCTCTCTCTCCCTTTTTGTATATCGCCACAGTCCTAGTTTGAATGTTGGATTGCTATCCAGGAACCTAATCTAGGACCAACTAGCTATTTAAAGTTTAATTTATTAAATCTGCTGCAATATAACTGCAGATTTCATTTCTAGCACAGTTCTGAAGGTATAACCATCATGATGTGAAGTAAATCCAGGACCAGCTTTATGGGTTTACAACATGTACATTCACACAGACTCTCATACCTAGCTTAATTCCCTACTGTTGCCATCTTGAAATTCCTAATAATTTTTGAACAAGGGGCCCAGATTTTTCATTTTGCACTGAGCCCCCAAAATTGTGTAGCCTCATCTTGACTAAATTAGGAGTTCACTTCATGAAGGCCCAGACTGTTGAATTCACTAATGCAAGGAGACATTGCTACAAATCTTGGAAATGAGGAATGTTTCAGGTAGTGAGCATATGATTTTGCTTCAATAGTTGGAGCTCTGACTCACATTGATCACTTGTCAATAATGGTAGATTAAACAAACATCCTGACTAACCTGGGTTCAGTATTTTTCTGGGCTGATCATGCTAAAATTTGGTGGTCAACCTGTGGCTCTTCATTGTAATATAACAGAATTTACTCCAGAACAGGTGTTGTTAATTTATATTTTAAAGCCAGAGCTTTTTCATTTACACAGACTAAAAAAAAATTTATGTGGAAAGTTTTATTGCCACTGTCCATTAGATGCAGAGATCTTGACAGTATAAAAGTATCAATCTGGGACTGGTTCTGTGATGAATGCAAGCAGAAACTAAATGCAATTGAATCACACTATGATGATTCTCTACTAAAGATAAAAAGGATTGATAGTGAAATATAAATATCTGGAATGGTACCAAATGAAGATCAATGGAAAACTCGTTTTTTCACTAGTGGCATAAATTAAATTCTATTGTGTATGCACACGTTCTTTTAAGGTAACTTTTTCCCCCTCTTCCTCATTCTATTGGTTTCATAATTTTCAATTTTCTCCACTGACATAGATCTTGTTTCTTCTATCTCAAGACCAATTTTCTTTTGAAAGGAGTTCTACAATGGTAATTAAGTATATTTCATAATTGCAAATGGTTTTAGGGAACTATGCTCAAATGAATTATTTAGATTTTTCTTTGATAGGAGGGAGAAGGAGATGTTTCATGAAACATCTTACTCATCTTTGCATATTTAACAATGTTATTTCACTTAATCATCTAAAAATCCCAACCCTGAGCAATTATATGTATAATTTTGATAAATATTTTTGTTATTTGGAAAATTATATAGCACACTTCATTTTACCACCAAAGAAAATGTGCCCCATTTAAACACATCTGAAGACATATCTGATGCTTTTATTCATCAATTGATAATTGCTTATTTTATTTTATTCATTAGCTGATACCTCTTGAGCACTCAATATATCCCTCATAGATTTCATATACATGGTTTGACATGATATTGGTATTATCAACATTTTTTAAATGACTAAATTAAACATTGGAGAGATTGCCTTACATTTACATGTGGACAAACTTTAAACAATTATTTATGTTTATACAATTAGTAGTAGCAGAATGAAAAATTGAATTTGGATCCACCTAACTTCAAGGCCACGCCATTTCTACTGCATTATGAGAAGAGTGGAGATATTTGACCCCTAATGAGGTAATTGGAAAATTACTGAATCCCCTGAAAGGGATTGGGGATAATATTTGGAGTCAGTAGAATGGAAAGAGGGCTATGGGTGTGCAGAATGAAAAGTTCATGGATAAAAGAAACTTCTAAATGTAATATCTGTTTTTATTAAGCCATTTAAATTTAGAATGTTTGATACATAATAAATGATTGTGAAGAAATCTGTCTAGCCATCTATCTCTCTACCTACCCACCTATAGTTGCCCTATATAGATTCTAAGATTAATCATATAGTTTAAACAATGTAGCTACAGTCTAATATTTTATAATGGTTATTGTTAAATAATTTGGTTATTTCACAATAAATTCCATGAATGCTTGATAAAACCTGAGGTCATACAATAATCTGGTCATTAAAATATTATCTTCTCAGATTAGACCATCTGGGTTCCAGCTTGGTTTCTTCATTTGCAAGTTAATTTATCAAGTAATTAATCTCTCCAAGCTTAGGTTTTCTCACCTAAAAAATAGGCGGTCTAAAGTTAACTATCCCTTAAGATCTTTGTAAGAATATAAGTGATGTAATATATGTAAAAGGCACTATCTGGGACATAGGTGGCAGTCAATACATGATAACTGCTATGTTCAAATGAGGCTTCAGATTTCTAAAATTGCTAGACATATTCTGGAAACTTTATCCAATTTAACTGAAAATGAGTTAGAATATATTCCAATTATTGAATGATTGCAAATCACCAGAAACACACATAATGAATATGGTTGAGTCATAAACATGGATATGTAGAAATTAAGTATTGAAAAATCTAGATACTCTTCGTAGTTAATTTTTTATGAACAGTAGTCTGTGAACGTCAAAGAATACGAAAGATGAAAGCATTTTTTCCTTAGCAATGAAAAACCTATCTAAATATAGGCCTCACAGGGCTAATGTAATTTATGTGCATTTTCTATATGTTCTCTTTGCCAAGGACATTGTCACACTTCACATATTGATGTGGAAGGAAGACTTCTATATCAGTTAAGAATATATCCATTCTTAAGTTGTATGACATATAATATGCATAAAATATAAAATATATATATACATATACAATATATAATATATACATATATTACAGATTCTATATGCATACATTATATATAACATATAATATGTACACATGTTATAATATATACTTTCCTCTGCAAAACTATGAAAATGTAGTTTTAATAGAGGTCCTACTTGGTTCTTTGTTCCTCTTAAAGTCTCTAACAACTTTTTGATAACAGATGCTTTTCTAAAAACAATTAAATGAATTATTCATAAAATCGTCTTTTTGTTCAATTACTTATAATACTGAAAATGCATTATAATGTGTAATTATATTTTTCCAACATAATTACTGAGTATAATGACAATGTATAATTCTTTATGAGACTACATGAAGAAAATTGCACTGCTCACGCATAATGCTATAATAGTTACACTTTGTTATTCCAAAAAATTATTATGATTTATTATTTTAAATAGATCATAAGATCATTTCACAGACAGAACAAAAAAATAATTTTCTGTTTAGGGTGAGTGAGATAGCAGCTTGAAAAAAAAAAGTGGAAATTCTATCATAATATACTTCAAGCTCATATGTTTTTATTTATAACATTATATAATTTACACAAAGCATTGCTTGGTATTCCATGAAAGACATGATACAAAACGTTTTGGTGATGTGAAATTTTCTTGTACGAACCAGCCACATTGTATGAAAATAAAATAACAATATAAAATTATATTTTTCCAGGACCAAAATATATGTTAGTGTTACATAAGGACTTTTAGGAAGCTGGATTTTCTATTTTTGGTCATTGGATTTACTTCACTAAGTGATTGTTTTAGTAAAGTCAGCTACATCAAATTATTTGGCAACTTATACTTCTTTCTTGTGAGTAGTTAGCTAACTAGAAAACCTGAGTCGCTCTAATGTTGGCGAGGTTTATAATTTACACAGTTACTCTTCACTCATAATTCAAATGAGCATCATAACAATAGTAATTCTAAATTCAAGTTTTCCATATAACACAGTTTAAAAGCTAAAGAAAGGAACAAAATTCTCTGTAATTATATTTATTCAACAGCAAAAAGCTTGTTTCAATGATGTCTAAAGATAAATTATCTTGAATTGTTTTACTTCACTTTTTTCTACATAATAAAAATGCAAATTGGAATTTGCCTCAAAGAATAATTTTGTTTTATTGGACATGTTAGCAGTGTGAATTTTTTCATGTATGTGCACCAAGAGAACTACAAAATTCTTTATCAAGGGCACTGTCCACAATTCCATTAAAAATGTGCTTTTTATTTTTATGAGAAAAAAGCACCTAATTTTAGAGGTATTGAAAATGCACAGCTAAAAGTAGGTCCATGTAAATGACTTGGAAGAAATCTAAACCATACCAACCATGAAAAGCACAGAACACAGAAATAATGTAAAAACATTTGTTTCTCTTCTTTTAGGTTGCTCTATCCTCAGATTTATCTGAATGATAAACATAAACTTTTGTGTTGATTAGTGATGGTTTTATATGGAGTCTTTCATTTGGGGTTCAGTTCCTATTGTTAACATGCAAAGATAAAAATATTTCATACATGCTGAATATTGGTGTGTGAAAAATGGTTAACAACACTACTGAAATTTCTCTTCCAGTTAGGGCTTTTATTTGATTTTTGTTTATTTGAAATAATATACAAACATTATTGAAAAGAGAAAGAAACAATTATTAAAAAGTCTTAAGTTTGAAAGTTTGGTTACCCCCAAAAGTGTGTATTTATATATTGGTAAGTTGTGATTTTCAGAACACAACGTTAGTCACAAAATTTACTTTACAATATTTAAAAGACGATACATAAAAGCAGGCTGATGCGGAAAATTAACTGAATGAATCTGAAACCAAAATTAGAATATGTAAACTATTTTTAAAAATATTCTAGTTCCCAAATGTATAAAAATAAAAATACAATAAACATAGCTGCAACAAAATTATAGCAAAGACAATATTTCTGAAATTTTTTATATATCCGAATCATTAAATTTTCCTCCACAATATTATATTCTCTCATTATCAATATCAATTAGTTTATTTAAAACCACTTTGTTACATTAAGAAAAGTAAATGGTATGTTTCTACACAAACAATTCATATATTTAAAATTTAATATGCTTTATTTAATGATGAAACAGTAACTTTTGCTTTAGTTTGGGAGATTGGCTTATGATTTGTTTTATTTAACTCAAAGTTAATTTGAATTATGTTGCATATTAAAATATTTTCTTTTTCTATACAAATGTTCTGGGATAAGGCATGAACAGACACACCTATTATACTGGATGTTAAAATAAAAGAGATGAAATACATGTGAGAGACTTAAGACTTTTTCCTCAGAGTGAGTGAAGTAACAGGTTGGATAATATTCTGATAATGTAGCTGTACAGTAAATTCTGGACACATTATCCTTGGTTGATTAATACTAATATACCTAAATAGATATATAGAAAGAAGACATAGTAGGATGTAAGTTTAAAGTATTTAAGTTCTATTCACCAAAATATTTTGAGGGACTTCTGTGTGACAGACAATAAGGAAAAGAGAATTCTCTGGATCCTTTAATTCGTGGAAACATAGTCCACTTAACCTAAGTATTGTAGCAATAACGTGGTCATTTAAAAAATGTTTTCTTCTTTATGAGTTGAAAAACAACATTCTATGATTTCCAATCATGTATATTTATATAATTGTCTATGTGTGTTTCTCTATGTAAAGGTATACGTGTAGTGAATGGCTCAGATAATTTCTTATACTAAAAAATCTAAAAACTACTTCAGCCAAGACTTGTTAATACATAAAGAGTTAAATACATAAGAGTTAAATTGATAAATATTGAGTTATTTTTTATGTTTTCAATTTTCATGACTACAAATCAGGTAACATTTCCTGTACCCACTGTAATCCTAATCAGAAGGTAGAATGAACTCTTCTTCTTCCCATCATACCATATATATTTCTGCCATAGATCCCATAATTAATTATTGTGATTATTTAATTGTGTCGTATTTTTAATTTAATTTTTTATTTCCATTTTTATTTTAGATTCAGGGGTATATGTCCCAGTTACTTATTAGGGCGTATTGCATGGTTCTGAAGGGTGGGCTTCTATTGATCCTGTCACCCAGACAGTGAGCATATTACTCTTTCTAATAATATTTATCTTAAGAATAATGATCACATATCTTTAATCTTTGTTACCCTCATTCAGCATGATTCGGTATTGATATATGCATTATGAATTGATGATGCTTTGTGTTTGAATGAATCATGCCTGGTTGGAGAATGTGGAGATTGTATCCATAAAATTAATAAAGATTAAGATTAAGAAAGATGCAAAGGCATAAGAATGACACAATGAACTTTGGGGATTCAGGAGAAAAGGGTGTGAAGAGGGTGAGGAACAAAGATTACAAACTGGGTTCAATGTCTACTGCTTGAGTGATGGATGCACCAGAATCTCACAAATCACCACTCAATAACTTACTCATGTAACCAAGTACCACCTGTTCCCCCAAAATCTATAGGGGAAGAAAAAGACAGTATGATATGGGGATAATGCTGCAAATAAGCAGTTTACAAATACTTCATTTTAAGATGGGACAATATAATGCTGAAAATAAAACCCACAGTGGGAGACAACCACATCAATTTGCCAATAAAAAAATTCATCTTGTTTGTGCTCTAACTGAAGATGGACAAGTAACAGCAGAAACAACAGTTAACACCACAGATTGCTCAATTGCTTCAGCCTGCACAATAATGACTCAAAAATTAGAGTTGAGCAAACTACACTAGATAGGTGCCAAAATCATTGTGTCCAGATCAGTAGCAGACAAGAGCAGAACTATTAATGGAAATCTAAATCAAGTACAATCAAGATCCTGAAGGATTTTTTTGAAGACTTGTAACAAGAGATGAAATATGCTTTTACTAGTACAATTCTGAAGACAAAGCACAACCAAAGCAATGGTCACAAAAAAGTGGAAGTGCTACAGTCAAATCAAAGGCTGACAGTTTTTGGTTTGACATGAGCATGACCTTTGCTCAGTCCCAATTTGGCTCCTTCTGACATGTTTTTTTTGGTTTCATAAATATTAAATATTCTGTAAGTGGCACTCATTTTTCTTCAGTTATTAATGTAAAAAGAGATTGCATTCCTATGGTTAAATTCTTGGACCCTCAGTTCTTTACGGATGGGTTAAATGGCCGGTATTATCACTTACAAAGTCTTTTGAACTTCATGAAGCTTGTGTTCAAAAAATAAAAAGTTTATACTTTTTATTTTTACCTTTGAATAACCTTTTTCCCTGAACTTTATGAAGTCTCTTTATATATGATTTATTTTTAGATATTGACTTACATGATTGTGGAACTGTCATGTCCAAAATCTGCAAGGTGGGCAGGCTGGAGACCTGGAAAAAGCCAACACTATAGTTGAAGTCTTCATGTCCATAGACTGTCTGCTGGCAAAATTCCCTGTTGCTCAAGGAGGATCAATCTATTTTTCCCTATTTGGGCTTTCAGATTATTAGAGAAGGGTAATCCACATAATGGGGGAGTTTTCTTTATTCAAAATCCACGAAGCTAAATGTTAATCTCATTCATATCACCTTTACAGAAAGATGGAAAATAATGTTTACCCACATATATGATCACCATGACTTAGCCACATTGACACATAAAATTTTCCATCACACAGAGGTAAAGATCAGATTGGTGGTATGTGGCTGGCAGCAAGTAACTATGGTTATAAAAGAGTAATGAAAAAGATCTTTGTGGTGAGGGAACTGTTAAGTATCTTGACTGTAGTAATAGATATGCAAACCTAGGTATGTGATAAAATTGCCAAGAAATAAATACAGAGACACACAAATAAAATTTAAGAAATCTGAATAAGATTAGTAGATTGTATCAATGTCAGTTCCTGATTGTGATATTATACTGCAGTTTTGTAAGTTAATGAAAGGAGCATTGCAAAGAGTAAAAGGGATCTATCTGTATTAATTCACACAACTACATGTTAATCTATAATTATCTCAAAGTAAAATGTTTAATTTAAAATAAAGACATGCTAATTTACTCACTAAAGCAATTTTTAAACTTCTTAATTTTGATGCTAACAAAATTTGATCTTGCCATGGCTATAAATATACAGTACCTGAAATTTAAAATTATTACCTACAAAGTTATTTGTAGATCAACATGGTCTTTTTACATGATCTTTGAATATTACATATTACTAATTTATCTCTATGGTTTCAGAACTCTATTCATCTCTCAAAACCAGCTTTTGATTTCCCACCTATTAAAATATTTTGACATTTCCCTTTCGGCATTTTGAAATCCTGTTCCATGCATTTGGAGATGTTTATTTCTTTAAAAAATATAGGATTGGATCAAATATTTATTTTCAGTTCACTTAGTGATAAGATTGCTTTGCTATGCTTGCTTTGTGTTACTTAATTTTCCTTATTACAGAAGGATCAGGCTTGCCAAATAACGAATTAGAATTTGTATGTAAAACATCGTATGTTCTATAAGAAATGGGGAAGAAGTCTTGAGAGACTAAGAAAAGGAAGGGAACATAATGTAAGCAACTAACAAACTGTCGTATAGGTCATACACATGCCTACATCTGTCAGTTTTCTACTTTCAAATGCCCTTGGCCAAAAGTTTACTAATATGGTTATCCAGACTTGAGAATTTGATACACGTTTTTCTCAACAATGGACAAAGAGCTTACAATTTAAGTGAAAACAATTGAAAGGTTTTTGTTGTTATGGTGATGGTGGTGGCAGTGGTTGTTTCAAGAGAGTCTCACTCAGGCTGGAATGCAGTGGCATGATTATATGGCTTGGCTCAGCAGCCTCATCCTCCCAGGCTCAGGTGATCTTTGTACCTCAGCCTCCCAAATAGTTGGAACTACATGCATGTGCCACCATACCTGAATAATTTGTTTTAACTTTTTGTATAGACAGAGTTTTGCCATATTGCCCAGATTGGTCTTGAGCTCTTGGCTTAAGTGATCTGCCTGCACTGGCCTCCAAAAATGCTGAGATTACACGCTAAAAGTAATTTTGGCAAAGATAAAATCTGAGCCTTCAGCTGAAAATAAAAATTCTGAAAAATTTGTATTACCCACCGGGGGCTTGAAAGCATCAGGACTAAAATACTTTACTGATCAGATCAGATGTGATATTCAAAATACGGCTTTTTGTTATTGAGTAATGAAGTATGTCAAACATTTGGAATATCTGCAGAACTCAATGAACCAACATGTCCCAAATAATCAATACTTGATTCTGTAAATTTATGTATAAATAAAAGACCTATGCAAAGAGAAAACAGTTCAATGGATTTTACAAGGCAAAATGAATGCACTGATTGTTTTAGATTTCACATTACAACTAAATATTAAACCACTATCAATTGTTGACTTTCTCTGTAGTATCAAACAATTATCACATTTCCACAATTATCACATATCTAATTAACTACCCATGTGAGATTGTTCTTAATTTATCTCAACCGAAACAGTGTATTGTTATAGATTGAATGTAGAAGCAAATATAGAAATAGCCTGTCTTCTACTAAACCAGACATTACAGAGGTTTAAATGTATATAATATAATACCATTCTGCTCACTAAAGTGTTTTATTTGGGAACTGTATATTAAAAATTTATGTTAGCATCTAATTATTTTATTATCTTATGATTTTATAATTGAATATTTTAATTGTTCAATTTTTATTTCTAATATGAAAAATATTAACAGGTATGGCCCACATGAACAACATCTCTTAATGGTCCTCAATATTTTTTAAACATTTTAAAGTCATTCTAAAACCAAAACATATAATTGCTGAAATAAGTTTTTTATTAATAAATTAGTAGATTATAGTATTAAACTTTTCCACATTGGGTACAGTTTCCTTCAGTTTAGAGTCATTGTTCTCGGGCAAGAACATCACTTCTTATCTATGTGTCTTTGCTAAACAATGGAGGTATAATTCCTCTATTGGAATAAAGTGTGTGTTCACTGTTTGCTTATTGAAGGGTAATATGATTAGCTTTGCATGGCTACATGGAATGAGTAATATCTAAGTTAGGAATTAGTATTTTCCTATGTAACTTGGACATATCTCCATTGGGCTCCCTTTCTAATCTCTGTTTCTGTTTGTCCTTGCTTATCCCGTTCACTTGTTTCTTTATTTGTAGCAAATCTTTCTTTTCCTCCTTTGCCTCTCCACCTTTTTCTCTAACTTCCATCCCTGTCCTCCTTCCTTTGTTTCTCTCTAAACTTATTGTATATTAAAAGATTCAGTGTAAAGTGGCTATGTTCTCTGAGCAGATGCTAAGAGTAACATTGGATTGTGAAGAATATTTTAAAGATATTAGCTCTAACATTATCTTTGATTTTAATCAGTCTCATTTAATGGTGGAATTGACAACTCAAATAGCAGTGAGATATTATATAATAATTGTTTGACAGGAAAACAGCATAACCCTTTTGAAGCACATGGTAACAGTTATTATGTAGACAACCAAAAAACAAGAATACTCTTCTATGCTTGATTTATAATAGGACAATTTGCAATTAGAGTACAGATTAGTTAGAAATACAATAATGTCTAATGTAATTCAATGTGATAATTAAAAATCTTTCTGTCCAAAGATATTTAAGAATGTAATATTTTTATGATATACAAATGGAAAAATGACGTATGATATATTCAGAATATATACATACATAAGACAAAATGACACTAAAAAGGAAAGAAAATACACTAAAATATGGCCATTTAGTGATTAGATGTTTAGAAATGTGATAGCTATCAGGTGCTTTTGAAATTTGGGTGGAATGTGACAATAAATGCTTTTTTTAATTTTTGAGATGGAGTCTTTCTTTGTTGCTCAGGCTGCAGTGCAGTGACCCGATCTTGGCTCACTGCAACCTCCGCCTCCCAGGTTCTAGCTATTCTCTCACCTCAGCCTCATGAATAGCTGAGATTGCAGGTATGCACCACCATGCACAGCTCATTTTTTATTTTTAGTAGAGACAGGGTTTCACCACTTTGGCCAAGCTGGTCTCGAACTCCTGACCTCAGGTGATCCGCCCGCCTTAGCCTCCCAGTGCTGGGATTAGAGGCATGAGCCACTGAGCCTGGCTGAAAGTATTTCTAATAGAGAAAAAGATGCTTAGCCAGATACTTCACTGTCTACTGGGCTCTGTGGCAATGTTCTAGTCTGAAGCAAACACTGGGGTAGAAGTTACTTGCTACCTAGTATATCAGAGTTCCAGGTTTATCTTCTACATATTAGAATCAATCTTCAAAGAAATCCTGACTACCTTTAACATGAAGTAATACTTTGAATCAAAGTCACAAATGCCCATTGCCATGTGTTGGCCATTGTGTCTCAGCGTTTTCTTTGTATGGCATCTGCCATTTTATCTAGAAACAAAAAGACTTTTTTCTTTTCCTTTAATATCTAGGAATTCATTCTATGTTATCATGTTATTCATTCTAAATTTTTATTTTTGGGTACCAAGTGTGCTCTCTGAATACAATTGTTTCAAATCTATAGTATTTCAGGAAAACTTTTTTAAAATTAAGTTTTAAAGTAATTTTAAGTATTAATTTGGTTCTTATTTTCAATCTCCTCTTTAAGATCTCCTATTGTCTATATTCAATATTTTTACTTTCTCTTGATTTATTTTTATCTGTTTCCCTGATGTGTGTGTGTGTGTGTGTGTGTGTGTGTGTATACATGCACATAGATATTCTTCATATTTTATCCCTATAAAAATAAATTTTCTGAATGAGGGCTAGGGGGTAAAACTTACTCTCTCAACTTAGTTGTGAATTTAAAGTACTGGTAGCAGATGTGGGGAAAATGGCAGTAGTGGCATCATTTTTTAGACTTCCTGTATCTTAACATAAAATCAGAGAAACAAAACAAAAAAACAAACACGCACAAATTCCTGGAGACATTTAAAACAGAACTAGGTGACAGTGAATGAAATAAACCCCAAAATCAAAGCTTATTGTCAGAGAGGCATCCATAGCAAATAAAAATAGGCATTTGTTGTTTTTAAATCATGACAGGCGGATTTGAAAATTGCAGCTCCAACTGGGAGACCTTCCCCCACCCAGTGAGAGAGCAAACGTATACACACACACACACACACACACACACACACACACACACACACACACACACCCTTTCTATCTTCTATTAACCTTAAGGCATAGGCATTTTGTTATATTTATTCACTCCTCTGTTTCTTCTAGTTCAGCTTTCATTTGTAAAATTATTTTATTTCTAAAAATCTCCTGGGTTCTCCCATTTTATCTCTGAGTTTTTAAAAATATTTAATGTTACTCTTTCACATTATATGATTTTCACATTATAAGATTTTCTTAATCTATGTAATATGCTATTTTATTTTCAAGCACATAGGATATATAATCTGATTTTTGAACATGTATTTGTGACATACTTTTATTTTCTATAAGGATGTTGTTTTACATCTTATTCTCTCTTTTTTAAGCAACTTATATATAATTTGCCTTCATAATTTTCAGTTGATCATTTTTCATGCAAAAGTTTCTGAACTTTCAGAAAGAAGCATAGCTCACGGTAATTTTCAAACTTTAGAAAGCGTTCACTTCTGTTATTTTCATGTGGTGTTGAAAAATATGGCAGCTTACTCTCTAGAATTTGCTGGGGGCTCTATGGCCGTTCTCTGTTTCTCCTACCTTTCTTAGTTTTGATTCCACTCAGACATTTCTCTTCAATGTTTTGTTCACTCCTAGAAGTAGCTCTGGCAGCTCAGCTTAAGTGATTCTTGGTGGTTAGGTGTTTCTAGTCCTGTCCAAACTACCCCAGTACCTTCACATTTGCTCTCTAACAGGGTGGGGGAAACTGTCCCAGTTGTAGCTGCCATACTCAAATCCGCCTGTCATGCTTTAAAACCAACAAATGTCTATCTTTCTGCTATGGGTGCCTCTCTGCCAAAAAGCTTTCATTTTGGAGTTAATCTGACACATTGTCACTTAGTTATGTTATAAATGTCTCCAGAAATGTGTGTGTGTGCACATGCGCATGCACGTATGTTTGGTTTTCTGTTTTTTCTGGTTTTATGTTAAGATTCATCAAGTCTAAAAAATGATCCCACTACTGCAGTTTTTCCCACATCAGCTACCTATAGTTTAAGTTAATAAGTTAGTTGAGATATCAAGTTTTATCCTCTGGTCCTCATTCAGGAAATTTATTTTTATAGGAGCAAAATATAAAGATATTTTATTCATATATCTCCAATTATACTCCATCGATTTTTTTTTGTAATTTTTGTTGCACTCACATAACACAGCATTCTCTTCATCATATGAAATAGAGTTGCTGACCTATTTTGAAAGTGAATCCTTTGCTTTTTTTTCATTTCGTAAATAATGTAAAGAAATAGTGTGGACATATTCCAGGATCAAGTGTGAAATACGTATTTTATTTCTAAAGTTAGTAGATAATAACTTCTATGAAAGTTTTTTTTCTAGGTGGACAGCTTCTATATAGAATAAAACATTTTATCACAAGTGAGAAGGCACGATGGTAGGGGGAAGGAGAGAGATCTAGTGACCTGTAACAGTGACATTCCTACCCTGTGTTAGTGGGATGCCTATCCTGGTGCTTCTAATCCTCTTATTAGCCATTGGTTTTGCTGTCATGGTGTATGGATCCACATACAACATGTAAAGTCAGTAACATTTAGCATCCCTTGATGTGCAGAAGTAGAAAAATAGCCACAGTAATAAAGTTGTTGTAACATTCCTTATCTCCAATATGATTTTAAAGTGAGCAACTGCTTAGATTGTACTTATTTCAGCTTATTTTTCCCTAGGCACTTTAAAAGATGTCACCAATAGACTACTCTTACTTATGCTTTTTCTGCTTTTTACATTATATTTTTCTAAAAGGCATAAAGAAGGTGTTTTAGAAAAGTTATCTCCTATAAAATATCTTAACTTTTTTACTGTTTGGAAGTTTCTTTGATGCTTTGTGTACTTTTTTCTTCTTTTTAGTCATCTCCTATTTCAAAACCTCTTTTAAGTATGTACAAAATAACACTAAGAAGTATGAGAGCAACATATCTTATTTATGCATCAACTGTAACAAAATGTGGTTATTCATAGAATGAATGGTATTTACAGAAAAATTATGGATTTAGAAAAAGAAAAAAGTGAGTAAGTAAGCAGGCTGTGTGTGGCAGCTCACACTTGTAATCCCAAAACTTTGGGAGGCTGAATTGAGAAGATTGCTTGAGTTCAAGAGTTTGAGACCAACTTGGGTAACATATCAAGTTCCTCTCTCTCTCTCTCTCTCTCAAGAAAAAAAAAGCCAGGTAGTGGTGGGGGCCTGGGGTCTTAGCAACTTGAGAGGCTGAGGCAAGAGGAGTACTTGAACCCAGGAGTTCAAGGATGCATTGAGCCATGATCTCTCCACTGTACTCTAGCCTGGGTGAAGGAGCCAGACCCTGTTTCAATAAATAAGTAAATTAAATAGAATAAGTCAACAATTGAAAGTGAATGGTGAATGACAGAATCCTGAAGTCAAAGGAAAAATCAAAAGATGGAGCTAAGCAATCAAAACGATGGCAAAAAAAAGAATCAGCCTTCAGAGAATTATTAGATACAGAACAAAGCAAGCAAGAGACCAGAAACAAGATAGACCAAAACAAATGAACAACAAAAATAACAGACACTATGATAAAATAGATTATCCAAAGTTCAATGCAATCAGTCAGGAGTCTGATGACATAAAAACGGAAGATGCAAGCAGCTGTTAAAACAATGGGATGCAGATAAAGAGTTATAATTTGTTTTTAAATGGAGTCTCACTGTGTTTCCCAGCCTGGAATGTGCTGACATGATCTTCTGCCTCCTGGATTCAAGAGATTATCCTGCCTTAGCCTTCTGAGCACCTGGGACTATCGGTTTGTACCACCATGCCCAGCTAACATTTTGTATTTTTAGTAGAGAGGAATTTCACCATGGTGGCCAGGCTAGCTTCAACTCCTGACCTCAGGTGATCCACCCACCTTGGTCTCCCCAAAGTGCTGGGATTACAGGTGTGAGCCACCACTCTCAGGCTCAAAGCATTAGAATTAATGTGATCTTATGTGAACATATGGACAGAAAATTGTACCTGTAAAACATATTCTGATGTTCAATTCTGCTTGACTTCTCAGCCCATTTGTATATTTTTTGTCAAACATGGTCTGAACCACGAATATTATTTTAATTCACAGGTGGTGCTCGCCATATGAAAAATACTGCCCTAAGCATTTTAAACAAAGTTTGCAATTCTAATAATGATGTTTTCAATTTATTTCACTCCATAGTTCTCAATCACTTTCAAAATTGCCCAATTTCAGGCATCACTTTTTTATTTGTTTAAGCTCTCATCTCAACACATGGAAATAATTTTTATCTTGTTGCTATAGCTTGGACCTATGGCTTCAGTTAAAATCCATACTTCTACTTTGTTTTTTGAAAATCTCTCTCTGAATCCTTGACACTGAGGAATATGTAGCTTGGTATTATGTGTCATGACTGCCAAATTGCACTGGCCCTAGAAATGAGATCAAGTCAATGATCAATGATTTTTCAAACAAGCTTCTGTTGTTTTGCTTTTATGATGAAATGAAAGACATCAACAGAACCAACACTAGTAGTCAAAACTTTGGTGGGGGGTGGGGGACATATAACACATTCAGTTGTATGCCCCAAATATGTATTACATGCTGATTATGAGAAATTCTGATGAACTATGTGGTTATACTGCAAAATAAATGCCTCCATTATTCAAATAATCTTATCATTTTACAAGCTTTACAAATTAAGACAGAATACATAATAATTATATGTTAAGCTCTAAAATTTAATTTGAGAGGAAGTCTGCAAGACTTTATTCATTGGTTCATTCATTTATTTTCTATTTTTAGAAATTTGAAGATACTGAAAATATCTCACAAGCTATTAATCATTTTTTGTTATTTAACCATATATAAAGCACTTTTAAAATTAGAATTTTATCACAAATTTTAAATTTTATGTCTTTATTTGATATCCCTTTGATATTCATAAGCATAAAAGTTTTATCAGCTATCATGGTGCTTTTTAGGGTACTAAGACTGTGTGATAATATAAATAAATAAATATGAGTCAAGAACATTAAAAAGTTTTGAGGTTTCATAGCTCCAACCATATATATCGTATTTTGGAACTAATCAATTCTTATGAACATTTCTGTGACTGTTGTAATAGAGTAAAAACATGTTTGGTAAAGTGTTTAAAAACCTGTAAATAAGGAGTTCTATGAATTTCTAAATAGTGAATTCAAGAAAATAGAAACGATATCAGAGGTTGACTGTGCTCTTCCTCAGTGATTCAAGCTTCCCTGTATTAAGTCATCGTGTTCCTTCTCTTATTGACTTTGGCCTTAGTCATGTGATTGGCTTTGTCCGACTTTTGTCTCATTTAATAACTCTGTAAACCATGAGAAAACACTTCATTTTGCTGAAGTTCATTTCTCAACTGGTAAGAAATATTTACCTTAGAAGACTGAAGTAATAATTACACATGTTAATCTCTAAAACAATTCTTCTGTCCTCAGTGCCTGAATTACTGCCTAGTATGATTTAGACATCAGGAAGATTGAGTACAAATTACTTAAGTAGTTAAACTTTTTTTGTGAAGCCAAAATATAATTAATTCAAAGTACAAATTTAAATTAATTCAAACATTTAATTTGAGTACTCTAAATATTATGATTACTTTAATTGTAAAGTGTTGGGCTAAGCTATATTAATTATTAAATTATGTTTCCTGAATGTGTACAGTGTTTCAGAGAAGTTTTTGGACACTTTTGTAACTCTACAGAGAATTATAATATTTGATAATATTCTCAGTAGAAAACAGGCCTGAATCAATGATCCTTTCCCATTGTCTTTAACGACTTCTGAATTTCTGATCTAAACCAGAATAGAGTTCTTATAAAAATAGGAGTCACTACAGATGAGCACCAAGGTGAGGAATAAGAGTGTTTACCAAAGACAGCCTGGCTAAGCTTTGATGGGAGTGACTTGTTAGGAACCTAGTGTCACTCTGTGCAGCTACTGGATATTTGATGAGGTTTCACTAAAATTGTTACTGTATTTGGAACCAATATTAAAAATAAAACAAACGTTTTTAAGATGGGTAAGTGGAAGAATGCATCCTCTTTTAAGAAACTTATCACTTTCTATCTGTAAGATATTTATACTATTTTTTATTTTAACATATCAGATAAGCAGCAGTTTAAAAGAATATTCATTGCTTGTCTTCTAAAGACCTGTAAATATTGTATATATTCAAAAAATACTATGAAATATTATAAAAGTGAAAGTATAAAGAACTAGAAAAGGAAAGTTAAGGAGAAAAAGAGGAAAAACAAATACATATCTTGAAAGGAAAAGGTGTTTGTGTAGATACATATAAATACATATATATACATTACATATATACATATTTAGGTATGCATATATGCATATTTAGATATTATGTGTATAATATACATTTATATATGTGTATTTATACAGAGATGTATATGCATATATTCTTTAAGTATTAAAATAGACTTAGGATAAGCAAGAGATAGAAATGGTATCTTATACCATTAGTCAGAAGCTCCCTAAAGCCAAGCAATTAGAACCAAAACAGATGAATTTAAATATACACATATTTTGTAGAATAATTTGTCTCTAAAAAACTTCAACATATTCATGTTCATTGGTTCTGTCATGCTACTTCTAGAAATTTACTCAAAGAAAATTGCTTAAAATACATTTAAAGATGGAAGTCCAATCATGTCCAAGTTTGTTTACTGAACTTCTAGTCTATCTTTAAATGAATTTTAACCAATATTCTTCAAGGAAATTTTTAAAGAGTTTTAAATTTTTTATATAACTTTAAAATTTTAGAATTATTTTTAAATAGTATGCTTGTGGAGGGCTAAAGAAACTACATGAACAATAATAAGTAGTAAGTTTAATATAAAAGGACATAATGTATACAATAGTGTTGTATGTGGCCACAAAATTATGTTATAGGCAATATTTAATAATATGGTAAAATATTTGTGATATAGAATTGAAAGGCATTTTACCAAATGTAAAATGTAATTATATATCAAAAATATGAATTTATAAGCATATGAGAAAAACATAAGAATGGTATATGACAAAAATATTTATTGTGTTTTTCTGTTAGAAACCATAAACGCTTTTATTGTCTTATTTATATTGTTTTGTATATACCAAATATTCTCTTATGTATAACCTCCACTGCAAAATAATGGCCTTTTTAATGCCAAAACTAAGTAAGGATTTCTCACAAAAGAGTTACCCAAAAATAGATTCTCAGATATTTGCTACTATATATCTAGGTCAAACACAACCTGGGACTAGCATCAGATGATTGGTGACTACTTTCTAATATATTCTTTAGAACTGTAATTCTTAATTTATAAAAAAATTTCAAACTTTTTTATTATATTGTTTTATATTTGATTTATAATCCAATTAGATTGGCAATGACTTAATTACTGCATTGTGTTGACCAAAAATGCTACATGACTATCATCTGTCCCCAACTCTAAACAACTCCCTAGTCTCCAACAGGCAATATATTTGACGTTCTTGAGATAATATACAGATGCATTGTGTCAAGCCTTGATTTTATGCTTGAAAATTTTTATATTCCAGCCCATTAATATCTACACAGATACTCCTTCTAAAATTTATTTTATATATACTTTAAGTTCTGGGGAACATGTGCAGAACATGCAAGTTTGTTACATAGGTGTACACATGCCATGGTGTTTTGCTGCATCTTTCACCCCATCATCTACATTAGGTATTTCTCCTAATGCTATCCCTCCCCTATTCCCCCACCCCCTTCTATACCTTCCCTAGCCCTCCAACCCCCAAAAGGCCCTGGTGTTTGATGGTCCCCTTCCTGTGTCCATGTGTTCTCATTGTTCAATACCTACTTATGAGTGAGAACATGTGGTGTTTGGTTTTTTGTTCTTGAGTCAGTTTGCTGAGAATAATGGTTTCCAGCTTTATCTATGTCCCTGCAAAGGACAAGAACTCATCCTTTTTAATGGCTGCATAGTATTCCATGGTGTATATGTGCCACACTTTCTTTATCCAGTCTATCATTGATGGGCATTTGGGTTAGTTCCAAGTCTTTGCTATTGGGAACAGTGCTGCAAATACATGAGTGTGCATGTGTCTTTATAATAGAATGATTTATAATCCTTTGGGTATATACTCAATAATGGGTCACATGCTATTTCTAGTTCTAGATCCTTGAGGAATCACCACACCATCTTCCACAATGGTTGAACTAACTTATACTCCCACCAACAGTGTAAAAGTGTTCCTATTTCTCCACATCCTCTCTAGCACCTGTTGTCTCCTGATTTAATGATCGCCATTCTAACTGGTGGGAGATGATATCTTAATGTGATTCTGATTTGCATTTCTCTAATGACCAGTGATGAGGAACATTTTTTCCTAAGTTTGTTGACTGTATAAATGTCTTCTTTTAAGAATGACCTGTTAGTATCCTTCACTCACTTTTTGATGAGGTTGTTTTTTTCTTATAAATTTGTTTAAGTTCTTTGTACATAGTGGATATTAGCCTTTTGTCAGATAGGTAGATTGCAAAAACTTTTTCCCATTATATTGGTTGCTGGTTCACCTTAATATTAGTTTCTTATGCTGTGCAGAAGCTCTTTAGTTTAATTGGATTTAGTTTAATTTTTCAATTTTGGCTTTTGTTGCCATTGCTTTTGGTGTTTTAGTCATAAAGTCTTTGCCCATGCCTATGTCCTGAATGGTATTGCCTAGGTTTTCTTCTAGGGTTTTTATGGTTTTAGGTCTTATGTTTAAGTCTTTAGACCAACATCATACTGATACCAAAACCTGTCAGAGACACAACTAAGAAATAAAATTTCAGGCCAATATTCAGGATTAACATTGATTTGAAAATTCTCAATAAAATACTGGCAAACTGAATCCAACAGCACATTAAAAAAAGATCATGAACAAGTCAGCTTCATCCCTGGGATGAAAGGCTGGATCAATATAGGCAACATAATCCATCACATAAACAGAACAAAAGACAAAAACAACATGATTATCTCAATAGATGCAGAGAAAGCCTTTGACAAAATTCAACAGCTCTTTATGCTAAAAACTCTCAAAAAAACTAGTTATAGCTGGAACATATCTCAAAATAATAAGAGCTATTTATGACAAACTCACAGTCAATATCATACTGAATGGGCAAAATCTGGAAGCATTCCCTTTGACAACTGCCACAAGGAAGGATGCCCTCTCTCACCAATCCTATTCAACATATTATTGGAAGTTCTAACAAGGGTAATCAGACAAAAAAAAAAAAAGAAAGAAAGAAAGAAATGGTATTCGATTAGGAAAAGAGGAAGTCAAATTATATCTATTTGCAGATGATATGACTGTATATTTAGAAGACCCCATCATTGCATCCCAAATTCTCCTCAAGCTGATAAGCAACTTCAGCAAAGTATCAGGATACAAAATCAGTGTGTGAAAATCACAAGCATTCCTATACATTAGTAATAGACCAACAGAGAGCCAAATCATGAGTGAACTCCCACTCACAACTGCTATAAAGAGAATAAAATACCTAGAAATACAACACTACAAACCACTGCTCAAGGAAATAAGAGAGGACACAAACAGATGGAGAAACATTCCATGCTCATGGTATGAAGAATCAGTATCTTGAAAATGGTCATACTGCCCAAAGTAATTTATAGATTCAATGCTATCCTCATCAAGCTACACTGACTTTCTTTATAGAATGGGGGAAAAAATAAATAAAACCTTATACTTCATATGGAACCAAAAAAGAACCTACATAGCAAGAAAGTCCTAAGCAAAAAAAAAAAAGCTGGAGGCATCACGATATCTAACTTCAAACTATGATGCAATAGGCTACAGTAATCAAAACAGCATGGTACTGGTACCAAAATGAAGATATAGACCAATGGAACAGAACACAGGCCTCAGAAATAACGCCACATATTCACAACCATCAGATCTTCGACAAACCTAACAAAAACAAGCAGTGGGTAAAGGATTCCCTATTTAATAAATGTTGTGAAAACTGGCTAGCCAATTACAGAAAGCTGAAACTGGATCTCTTCTTTATACCTGCTAAGATTTTTTTTAAGGAAAAATGAGTGAACTCCTTTGTTTGACAAGTTTTGAAGTTAGAAGTTTCTTTTAATATTTTTCAACAAAAGATATAGTTCTTTTGTGTTAACAATGAGACAGGAGCCGAAGGAGTATGACACAGCATACAATAGGTACTAGCACCTTGTTACATGCAGATAATTATACAATGAAATTAAATGAAGGTTCTGAAAATTTCCAATGGGGTGATTTAGACGAAACAAAGGAGATATTTTCTGCATTACAGGATGTCCATTCACTAGTATTGAATCATTATTAAAAATGGTTTTAATTGGTATCTTAAAGAAAGCAGAGATCAAATAACAAGTATAAAATTCTCATTATTTCTAATTTTCTTCATTTTTATTGATCAGTAATGAATATGTTATGAGTTCTATTCTGAACATAACATTTCTGAAAGTTACAGTTGCAAGGCAAATGTTACTTTAACTGCATGGACAGCAAAAGTTACATGCAAACATTTAATCTAATTAATACCTGCAAGAAGTGTTTGTATTAATGGAATCTCAGGGAATAGACTGTTATATCAGGAGAGGAAGTCTAAGGAGTTGTTGGGGGTGGAGACAGTGGTATTGTTAAACTGGCTTAATACTCAAGTTGTCTACTATTGTGTTCCAGTTTTCTTATTATGTAATTGTGGGGTTTCCAGAAACTTTTATAATCACTTTAAAGCTTCAAGCTCTTCATTGTAGGCAATGTACCCACATCAAAGAGCATTGTGAGATGGGTGTGGGGGCTCATGCCTATAATCCCAGTACTTTGGGGGGCCAAGACAGGCAGACCACCTGAGGGGAGGAGTTTGAGACCAGTCTGGCTTGCTGTACTACAAATACAAAAATTAGCTGGGTGTGGTGGCAGGTACCTGTAATCCCAGCTATTCAGGAGGCTGACAAGAGAATTGCTTGAACTCAAGAAGCAGATGTTGCAGTGGCCCGAGATCATGCCAATGCACTCCAGCCTGGGTGATGGTCTTTTTTTTTAAAAAAAAAAAAAAAAAAAAGAAAAACCATTGTACATATCTAAAAAGACATGCATGTAATCCATGCACAAATCAAGTACTTATTCAATACTAATCAGTGATATCAACATTAATATTAATGATAGTAGTAGCTATAGTGCCCATAACACTATTAATAGTTAAGAGATTACTAACCTTCCACAAATAAGGCCCTACTGATATGGTCTGGCTATATGTTACCACCCAAATCTCATCTTGAATTGTAATCCAAATTGTAATACTCATGTGTCAGGAGATGATGGACCTCCTGAGCGGTGATTAGATTATAGGTACAGGTCCCCCACGCTCTTCACATGATAGTGAGTGACTTCTCAGGACATGTGATGGGTTTTATAGGGGACATTTCTCCCCTTTACTCTGCATTTCTTTCTCCTGCTGTCTTGTGAAGAAGGGCATGTTTACTCCCCTTCTGCCATGATTTTAAGTTTTCTGAGGGCCCCCTAGCTATGCTGAACTGTAAGTCAATTAAACCTCTTTTCTTTATAAATTACCCAGTCTCAAGTATTGCCTCATAGCACAGTAAAAATGAACTAATACACCTCTATCTAGTCCTTCATATAAATTATGTAATTTAATTATCAAAATAAAAATTGAAAGCTATCAACTGGAGAACTCTAATAATCTGTAATTTACAGATGAGGTGAAAAATGATCATTGAGGTTGAGTAATTTTAAGGTCATATAATGTATACAGGGAAAATTAAAAATGAAATTAGATTTAACTGCACATTTATATATAAACTAGAATTCAGTTTTGAGTGTTTTCTAGTTACTTGTTTTTAAGCCTGTGAAGCTAAATTTAAAACGGTTTATGGGAGGTGGAGATTGCAGTGAGTAGAGATTGCACCACTGCACTCGAGCCTGAGTGATAGAGCAAGACTCTGTCTCAAAAACAAAACAAAAAAATCTTATGGAGAAAGTTAGCAATATCAGATACAAAAATGGCTACTGATCTCATTAGGAAGAAACTGAATTGATTTAATCAAATCCACACTTTTTACATAATAAATTATGCATTTTCTTTTTAAATTAACAATAAAAATCAACATTATCTATCTTCTTTTGCTTTATAGCCATTTAAGAAAAAGGCCATATCACACTATTTAAAAACACGCCATATGACTATGTAAACAAGCAATACAAAGTTAAAAAAATAACAAAGGGTGTATTTTTCTTTTGATGTCTTTTATTTTTATAAAAAATATTCTCTTAATGTCTCTACACAACAGATATCTTGATTTAGGGCTTCTTGTCCAGACAACTTCAGGGTCATCCTGAAAGCAAGCTTTGACCTTGTTATACAGGAAGTGAGTTTTATATTAGAAACTGATCACAGAAATGCAAAGGCAATGTACTGTTTAAACTGTGCCTGGGTTATGGCCAAGGCAGTAAGGAATAACGTTATAATTGTATGTTTGTATTTCTTCTCGTCCTAATGCCATTACCTGTATTTATTCATACATAGACTTTCTATAGGGTAAACCTGCACTGTGCTCTAATTGTGTCAATATTCTTCTTATTTCTCAGTCTTCCAACAGAGTTATTTGCCTCCTGCAGTTATCAGAGCTTTAGACCTCACTAAACTAGTGTTGTTTTCTCTTTGAAGTTCAAATGATGAAGGACTCTTTTGGAATACTCCAAAGACTTGGTGTCCTAGGTGTGATAATGTTATAAAATATTAATTCAAATCAGTTTTTCAGTAGTTGACTCCCAAATATCATGGGGAAAGACATAATATCCTGGTAATCTTTATTTAGTGCCATTCCACATTGTTATTTGTGCTGGTTGCTTGTTCAGAACCTAGCTGTCAGCAATAAATAAATTACTCCCCAGCTAGTAAGTCACAAAACTCTCCTGAGCTTCTCAAAGAAACAAACCAAAATGATGAATTTGTAGCCTTAAGAGTTTTGTTCACAAATATCCATTTTATTTAAGGCATTTTGGGTCTACTCAATGGAGGACCAGTTTTCTACCATAAACCACTAGAAAAAATGTTAATCTGGAAAGAAACGGAAATGAAATGTTTTCTGATTTCCAGCAAATTTCAAGATTTTAAAATAAAATTTACACAGTATGGAAAGAAAAATTTGGCTTATGTTTGAGTGGCAATTTTGAATGAGAGCAAAATTTAAAAATCAAATCAAAAGAAACAACCTCCTTCTCCCAACAAAAATTGAGAGATCCCTGATTCTCTTTCTTTTGTTCAGCTTTTCCCACTTCAAGAAATATTCCTAGATTTTCTGGGAGAGGAATAACTCTTATGTGTTCATATTTGAAGTGAAAAATAGAGAAAGTACTGGTAGTCAGAGCCATATATCTTAAGTGACACTGATAATAGTTTTAGTAAGTGCCTTTTTCTTTAGAGATTCAAGTCCAGACTGGGAGCAACTAAAAGTTTTTCCTCACTGACAATGTCTGGACTCACCAGGGAAATATATTCTGTCACTGTGAACTTATTCCTAAGTGGGAGAAAATTTTCTGACTAGTATTCAACTGCTTAAAATTCAGTTGACTAGATACGATATTCTATGATTGAAAAGCATAAATCATGTTAGTATGGCAGCCCTAGATCTTACTGTATTAGCTATTTTCCAAATTTTTCAAGAGGAGAAACTTGTGGGAAAAACTACAACAGATATTTTTACAAGGAGTTTGTTACAAGTCCATGATATTTATATGTACAAATACTTCAAAATTTTTAGCCAAAATATATAAAGATGATATGAATTAATTTGCATGTTACATTACCAAGTGACAATTTACACCTAACTAGTTTTACACTGAAGATGTCATCCCAATAATACTCAACTGAATTATAACTAATGTATTTCTGTAAGTGATTTTTTTACAATCTGAAATATTAATATTTTATGTCAACTCACATTAAAATTGATATTTTATTTACTTTAGTGAGAAAGGTTACAAGGAAAGGAAGCCAAGAACCACATGTGACTTTTATTGTGCATGTTGAAAGTATTCTCAAGGATGAGAAATGTGTAGAAATTAAGGACAAAGAAAACTCAGCTCTGGGTCCTTGCAAATGTATAGTTCTGTAGATTTTAGTTTCTATTTTCTGAGAATATATACTTGGTTCTGTGAAACAATATTGATGAGGTGGGAGTTTTGTTCTTACATAAAAAATACTTTGTATTTGCAGAATTCTTGGTTATTTATATTTTTGATTTCACCTCATAAGGTGAGTGACAAAAGCTATTATTTTCATAAAGAAAAGGCCACTGTCAGCTCTAACTCAAGGTCAGCATGCTTTATTCATGGTCACTGAGGTTTATGTTTCTGTAACAGCATCTGCCTTAGAACATAACTGAGGAAGGCATTTCAGAATTAAAATCCCAAAATTCAGTTAACTACTAGTAATTCTTGTTATATCAAACCAAATATCCTAGGATCATAGGAAATGCCATTCTGGGTCTGACAAACACACAATTATTTTGCCAAGAGAGTTTATTGGGCCCTTGAGAAAGTCACAAAATTAACAAAGACATGGTCTTGCCCTCCTGGAGTTTGCCTGCAGTGGGTTGCATCATGGCTATATATTAGAACCACCTGAGGAGCATATAAAAAAATACTGATGCCTAGCTACTTAACAAGAATTCAGATTTGCCTTTCGTGCAAGCCAGGCTGAGCACTATTGATCTAGAGTTTCATACCTGAGTGCAAACATGTATCATTTGAGGATGTTGTTAAAATGGAGAATCAGAGTTGAAAGACGTGGAGTAGCTCCTGATATTCTACATTTCTAACAAGCTAGTAGATGACATTAGTTAAGAAGAAAAAAAAGGTCAGAAAGGTAAATACATATATATATATATATATATATATATATAAATGTCCCAGACACCAATTAAATAAATATAAGCAAATCTACATCAAACGTAATTATGTCCTTACCCAGCAAAAATTTTAAAAAGAATAAAAAGTGAGATAAAGGAGGTTTCTAACTGGTCTATAGTGTCAGAATAAAAGGCCACATAGGGAATCCAGAGTAACATAAAAGAACAAGATGATTAAACAAAGGAATAAACAAGGTGAAAAAATAAACAGGTGAAAACATTTTTCAATTATTGGGATTTTATATTTAAAAAACACGATTAAGAATTAAGACATCTTTTTAAAGAATACTGTTGAAAATTATAACTAGTCAATTATCTTTAACCCAAAAATATATTGAAATAGGTTTTTGATGGTAGTTTTTCTTTGACAAAATATGTGATGGTCCAATAAAAATAAGTAAATTTTACTTTTTATAGCTGGCTATCAATGTGATCAATTTTAAAAACTGTTTCAACAATTTTACCAGTGAATTCCTTTTGTAAATAGTCAAACTATCTTCTTTTGAAAAGGTATCCTCATTTAGTTCACTAATTTCAGCTTCAATTTTTAGCTGATTTCATCTCCAGATCTTTATGTGTCAAAATGTCTAGATGTTGTATAACTTGTCTCTGATGTCATGTGAATAAAATTCAAGATATCCCAAAACTTTTTCAGATATTTGCTGCTTCAGTGTGCAGCTATTTTCTGTTAGTAAACTTTCCCTACTGTACATTTCTAAAATTTCTTCAAATCAGCAAGAGAATGGTAGAATACAAGTTATTTGGAAAGCAAAGGTAGATCTCACAGTTAAAAGGGAGGAGACATGACTGAGAAGGGATTTATTTAATAAATGGTCCAGTTCCTAGGAATTTTTAGCATTATTACAACTTTGATTCCATCTGCACATGACCAGATATGCAATGAGGACTTTTCTGCCTTAGTGTTTCTTTATTCACATTCACTATTAATCCCTTGCACTGTGAGTTCATTTGCGGCATTGAGCCAACTGGAAAAAAGCAGTGTGTTAAGATCCTGCCAAATAACAAGCTAGAGGGTAAGAAGGGAGTATCTTTAGCCCTATCCAACCAGGCCTATTTCGTAAACTCACTTTGTCCTTGTTTTCCTCCCTTGATGCATTTGGAACTGAGTAAGCTTTGACCTCTGTTCTGCACATTAAACATTTTACCTGAAAATGCATGGATGTCCCTAAAGACTACTGCTGTTATCTGGTAAGAGAAATGCTAATGTAATCCTAATGTAATCAGTTAGGCTCCCAGAAACCTCCACACATGAATTTCTGCATTTGACATACCTGATCATTGCCATGTGCTGAACTTCTTATTACATCATGGTAAATAATTGCATCATGTTGCATCTATGTAACAAGAAGAGCTAACTATCCTAAATATATACACACCCAATACAGCAGCACTCAGATACATGAAAGAAGTTCTTAATGACCTACAAAGAGACTTAGACTCCCACACAATAATAGTGAGAGACTTTACCACCCCTCTTTCAATATTAGAACGACGAGATAGAAAATTAACAAGAATATCCAGAACTTGAGCTCAGATCTGGATCAAGTGGACCTCATAGACGTCTACAGAACTCTCCACCCCAAATCCACCAAATATACATTCTTCTCAGAACTACATCACACTTATTCTAAAATTGATGACATATGTGGAAGGAAAACACTTCTTAGCAAATGTAAAAGAACAAAAATCATTAAAAAAACTCTCTCTCAGAACACGGTGCAATCAAATTAGTTCTCAGGATTAAGAAACTCACTCAATACCACAAAACTACCTGCAAACTGAACAACCTGCTCCTGAATGACTATTTGATCACTGAAGTGATGGTAGAAATAAAGATGTTTTTTGAAACCAACGAGAATAAAGACATAATGTACCAGAAACTCTGGTACATTTAAAGCAGTGTCTAGAGAGAAATTTATAGCACTAAATGCCCACAAGAGAGACGAGAAAAGATCTCAAATTGATAGCCTAACATCATGATTAAAAGAGCTAGAGGAGCAAGATAAAACAAATTCAAAAGCTAGCAGA
Organism: Cheracebus regulus; assembly: GCA_963574635.1. Classification (NCBI taxonomy): domain Eukaryota; kingdom Metazoa; phylum Chordata; class Mammalia; order Primates; family Pitheciidae; genus Cheracebus; species Cheracebus regulus. Next base: position 102,193 of record CAUYQU010035857.1, read on the forward strand.
AGACAAAACGATGATCAGAGCAGAACTGAAGGAGAAAGAAACACACACAAAAAGGAACTTACCAAAAAATAAATAAATAAATCCAGGAGTATTTTTTTGTTTTGAAAAAATCAACAAAATAGATAGGCTTCTAGCCAGACTACTAGCCAAACTAATAAAGAAGAAAAGAGAGAAGATTCAAATTGATGCAATAAAAAATGATAAAGGGGATATCACCATTGATCCCACAGAAATACTGACTACTATCAGAGATTAAAACAAACACCTCTATGCACATAAACCAGTAAATCTAGAAGAAATGAATAAATTCCTGTACACCTACACCTTCTCAAGACTAAACCAGAAAGAAGTTGAATCCCTTAACAGACCAATAACAAGATCTAAAACTGAGGCAGTAATTAATAGCCTGACAACCAAAAGAAGTCCAGGACCAGACAAGTTCACAGCCAAATTCTACCAGAGGCACCAAGAGGAGCTGGTATCATTCCTTCTGAAACTATTCCAAACAACACAAAAAGAGTGGATCCTCCCTAACTCATTTTATGAGACCAATATCAACCTGATACAAAAACCAGGCAGACACATAACTAAAAAGGAAAATTTCAGGCCAATATCAATGATGAACATTGACGTGAGTATCTTCAATAAAATACTGGCGAACCAAATCCAACAGCACATCAAAAAGTTTCACCATCACCATCAAGTCAGATTCACCCAGGGATGCAAGGCTGGTTCAACAGACACAAATATATAAATATAATACATCACATAAAACCAAAGAGAAAAAAACCACATGATTATCTCAATAGATGCAGAGAAGGCCTTTGACAAAATTCACCAGATCTTTATGCTAAAAACTCTCAAAAAACTAGCTATCAATGGAACATATCTCAAAATAATAAGAACTATTTCTGACAAACCTATATCCAATATCATACTGAATGGGCAAAAACTGGAAGCATTCCCTTTGAAAATGGGCACATGACAAAGATGCCCTCTCTCCCCACTCCTATTCAACATAGTATTGGAAGTTCTAGCCAGGGCAATCAAGAAAGAAAAAGAAATAAAGGGTATTCAACTAGGAAAAGAGGAAGTCAAATAGTCTCTATTTGCAGACAACATGATTGCATATTCAGAAGACACCATCATTTCGGCCCAAAATCTCCTTAAGCTGATAAGCAACTTCAGCAAAATGTCAGTATACAAAATCAATGTGCAAAAATCACAAGCATTCCATACTCCACTAAGAGACAGAGAGCTAAATCATGGGTGAATTCCCATTGACAACTGAAACAAAGAGAATAAATTACCTAGTTATAGAACTAACAAGGGATGTGAAAGACCTCTTCAAGGAGAACTATAACTACTGCTCAAGGAAATAAGAGAGGACACAAACAGATGAAAAAACACTCTATGCTCATGGTTAGGAAAAATAAATATTGTGAAAATGACCATACTGCCTGAAGTAATTTATAGATTCAATGCTATCCTCATCAAGCTACCACTGACTTTCTTCACAGAACTGGGAAAAAAAAACACCTTAAACTTCATATGGAACCAGAAAGAGCCTTCATAGCCAGGACATTCCTAAGCAAAAACAAAACAAAACAAAACAAAACAAAAAACATGCTGGAGACATCAAGCTCCCTGACTTCAGACTATACTACAAGATTACAGTAATCAAAAAGAGCATGGTACTGGTACCAAAACAGAGCTATGGACCAATGGAAGAGAGCAGAGGTATCAGAAATAATGCCACACATCTACAACCATATGATCTTTGACCAACCTAACACAAACAAGTAATGGGGAAAGGATTCCCTAATTAACAAATGGTGTTGGGAAAACCCATTAGCCATATATAGAAAGCTGAAACTGAATTCCTTCCTTACATCTTATAACATTAACTCCAGATGGATTAAAGATCTAAATATAAGAGCTAACACAGTAAAAACCCTAGAAGAAAACCTAGGCAATACCATTCAGGACATAGGCATGGGCAAGGACTTCATTACTAAAACACCAATAGCAATGGCAACAAAAGCCAAAATAGACAAATGGGATCTAATTAAACTTAAGAACTTCTGCACAGCAAAAGAAACGAGAGAGTGAACCAGCAACCAACAGAATGGAAAAAAACGTTTGCAGTCTACCCATCTGACAAAGGGCTAATATCCAGAGTCTACAAAAAACATAAATAAATTTACAAGGAAAAAAAACCCTCATCAAAAAGTGGGTGAAGGATATGAACAGACACTTCTCAAAAGAAGACATTTATGCAGCCAAGAAATATGAAAAAAGTTCATCATCACTGGTCATTAGAGAAATGCAAATCAAAACTACATTGAGATACCATCTCACACCAGTTAGAATGGCGATTATTAAAAAATCAGGAGACAACAGATGCTGTAAAGGATGTGGAGAAATAGGAACACTTACACTGTTGGTGGGAGTGTAAATTAGTTCAAACAATGTGGCAGACAGTGTGGCAATTCTTCAAGGATTTAGAACTAGAAATACCATTTGACTTAGCAATCCCATTACTGATTATATATCTATAGGATTACAAATCATTCTATTATAAAGAAACATACACATGTATGTTTATTGTGGCACTGTTCACAATAGCAAATACTTGGAACCAACCCAAATGCCCATCAATGATAGATTGGATAAAGAAAATGTGGCACATATGCTCCATGGAATACTATGCAGCCATTAAAAAAGATGAGTTCATGTCCTTTGCAGGGACGTGGATAAAGCTGGAAACCACCATTCTTAGCAAACTGACACAAGAACAGAAAACCAAACACTGCACGTTCTCACTCATAAGTGGGTGTTGAACAATGGAACACAACACATGGACCCAGGGAGGGGAACATCACACACCAGGGCCTGTTGGGGGGTGGGGGGCTAGGGCAGCAATAGCAGGGAGTGGGTAGATAGGGGAGGGATAGCATTAGGAGGAATACCTAATGTAGATGTTGGGGGTGATGGATGCAGCAAACCACCATGGCACATGTATACCTATGTGACAAACCTGCACATTCTACATATATTCCCCAGAATTTAAAGTATAATGAATTAAAAAATAAATAAAATGGAAAAAGGGAGTAATGGTCATTGCTCCTATAATTCATCTCAGTTTCATTTTTCTCATTTTTTTGGGAAGCAAGTTTAGCATATTTGCATAACTGTGTAATTAAATTATAGAAGGTGGCACTCTAGCTTGGCAGAGTGGCACACAGCTTTGGTCCCAGCTACTGGGACTTGGGAGGCTTTAAAGGCTTGAGCCCAGAGGCTTGAAGCCAGCATGGGCAATATAGTACGACCCCATATCAAAAAAAAAAAAAAGAGAGAGAAATGTGATATTTTAAGTTTCCTAATGGCTTTGTTTTTCACTGACCAAATGTTTTTCTTCTAATTGCCCAGAATATTTCCCTGTATCAACATTTTATTATACATTTATGAAGGAATAAATGTATTCTAGAATGTCAGAGCAGTATAGATAATTATCCTTTTAGAATAAAACAGTAAAATGAAGTCTTCTGAAGAAAGCAGAGAGACTAGCAATTGTCATTAGACATTTCTAGTCAGACAGCTCTATTTTATAATGTACCAGAAGTACTAAATATGTAGCATTTTAATGAACCTTTACTAAAGGAACAGTATTATGTATTCAGATACAAAATCATAAAATAATTGTGCAATATTAAAATATTACTTTTAGAGTCATTTTAAGGTTACACAATATTTTGATCATTTTGCTCTTTTAAGAAAATGCTATCCCTTTCAGTCATAACTCTTTTGAAGTGCTACACACAAATATCATTTCTCTAATTTCTAAAATATATTAAATACTTATGAAAAGCATTTTCATTTGTCCAAATTTCATATATTTTGAGTAAATTAATCCTCTTTTGTTTATAAATTTTCCAGTCTCGGGTATTTGTTTATAACAGTGTGAGAACAAACTAATGCAATATATTAATCTTTTGTTATTAGTTAAAATGATGCAAATGTTTCTAAGCTCATGATATGGACATATTTTCTTTTTATTAGTTGTTTATCATTTAAAAATATATTTAAAATTTGCAAAGTTTTTAATACTTTGTTTACTTATATTCATAATTGTCTTCTGACTATAACTCTTAGCTCTCACTGAATAACTCAGAACTTTCATCCCTCTGTCCTTTGATTCTTGTCTCATAATTCAAATCAATTATGTTTTAGCTGTAAATACCAGAATTCTAACTGGTCTGGGGGTTCTCAGAATCTCATCAACAAGCAAAAGAGAAATATGCTTGCCCCAATCCAGTCAGGATCTGATTTCAGTAAACTACTTGTTGACTGAATTTCAGGGTTGCCTCTTCATCTGATGGACCTGTTTGTGAGGCCTGCATTTGTTCTTACACTATTAATTATATATGTGGTCTCTATCTTCAAAATTGCAGAAGGAGGATATAGTGTCAGTGAATCATAACTAAATTAAGAAGCTGAAAGGCATAGGACCAGAACAGAGTTCTGATAGGGAGAGGAGTCTGCTGACTCAGCCCTTATCTATCCACTTTCTCCGCATGGTTTTATCTAATGCTGTTCAGTTTTGGCACAAAGGGATTCCCTTTAGGTGAACTAAGAGAATAGGGAAGTCTCTTTATTTCTTTCAACCTAGGTAAATATTAGAAAGTAAACCAAGATGATGGAAGTAATATTTCAAACCTTTACTAACTCTCTATATTGTTTTCAATTTTTCTGGCTACATTTAGATTTGAACTATGTATGGCTAAGTGAAAGAATCCAGATAGATTTGTGAAACTGGTTTCCTTTTTGCCATAACCTTCTGCACTAAAATGGAATAAAAATTAAAATAATTGACAACAATAACATTAATACTTAAATGTAGTTCATTATCATTATAGGAAATATTGGTGTCAATATTAAAAAGGCTGGGTCTTAATCCCAATTACATAATGAGTCTTTGCTCAGTGAAAAGGTAATCAGTTGACTTCAGTGCCTAAAATAATTATAAAACTTGGAAAAAATGACAACCGTAACTTTGATTAAGATCAAATTTCTATTAATACATTTTTGGATTGAGACTCAAAGTATTTGTTATTGAATGACAGTATCATGGGCTACTCTCTTTTGGCACTAAAATAAAAACCAAGAACTATTATCTCACAGTTGGATAAAAATGAGAGCTATAACGTAATCACTTCAAAATCTGTGATTTTTTTTTTTTTTTAAGTTTTAAAAGAGGTATGTTCCTTAAATTCTGTATTTGTTGTTAGGACCTAAATCTTAATACAAATGTTTTAAGATATTAAGGCAGTTTTCTCCCAAGTTCAAGTTTTCACAAAAAGACAAAGTTGATTATGACTAGTTTTAGGTAATATTAAACATGCAGTTTGATAAATTACTATATGTGATTTTTTTTTTTTTTGCTAAGATCATGTTGTACAGTACTTATTATATGATTCTTATTTGTCTGAAATCTGGGTAAACAAAAGTACAGATCCTTTCTCTTATCCGGATATTTTACTTCAAAATACTAATATATTTATACTATTTTTCTCCTATTTTGAAAACCCCATAGCAATCTTAAGTGCTCAATTTTCTATTATTAATGTGATTATTTTCTCTGACAAGAAATTTTACAACTATCCCTTGAAGTGATTTCATGCTGAAAAACTACAGGCTATTTTAGAGAATAATTTTTAAGGATTTTTGTGTAAAGATTTAATTTTAGCTAAAGATTTAGGTAATGGTCAAGGTTAGGGTTTAGGTTAGTGTTAGCATCAGGTTTAAAATTAAGTGGGTAAATTTACTGAAATAATATATGCTAGGAGTCTTCGTTGAAGCTTGTTCACATCACCTTACATATTTGAGTTTCATGTTCTTTCTCTGAAAAAAAGGAGATGAAATTATTTTTTTGATCTTCAACTTAGACACTAAAGTGAATTTTAAGAAGCCAAGCTTTTATCACCATGACAAAAATCTAAGTGCACAGGATTTAGAGTAAAATAATGTACTTAAATGTTCCCATATCACTGCTTAATTACTACCTGAACCAGAGGGAAGTGTCTGGCTCTCTGAATCTCCCCTTTTTCACCTTTAAAATGAGAACAGTAAATGAACTTTAATTGATAACTCTGAGGTGATACCTGATGGTGTCTTTGAATGTAGTTTGTACAATTTAAGTATCAGTCCATGTTGGCCCTTTTGGCCTTATTGTGATTTTATCATAATAAATTTTATCATTTGTTAACAAAAATCATCTTGTTATTTTGTCATGTTAGATAAAAATTCCATCCCATTTTAGTTTACAAATATGAACACAAAAAGTAATAATTAATGATATGAGAGCAATCAGGGTATGTATACAAGATTGTTATGTTAGTATTTAAAGTTTTATTTTCATGTCAGTTTTAATGTTACATATTTCACCAGTTTCTCAAACAGTGATTGATTGGATACTACAGCAACTTAACATAGTAGAAATTTATAATTGAGGTGAACCACTTTTGTTTTAGGCATGTGAGCACCTGTGAGCATAATACATATTTTTCAAGATTATATAGCATTCAGTATGTGTTGATCACAGCTAGTCTTATTTTTGCAATCAAAATAAATGTTAGTGTTAACCACTAGTACTATAGATAGGTACATAGAAAAAATGCACATATTACTTATATAATGTAATATGCTTATATATGTTACATACAAACTCATATGTAATTAAATATTATATAGAAAAAAGTAATGTTTATTGAACACTTACTAATCAATGTCAGATACGCATGCATTCTACGTGGTTTCTTATTCTGTCTGAGAGGATCATAAGATTCAGCAAATGACTTCTGAGCTCTAGGGTATAACCAGGTCACAAGATCAAAGGAGAATATATGCATATTGACATAAAAGCTGTCCCCTAAACAGAAATGTGTGTATTGGATTTTATGTGATCCAAAATAAAGTGGTATTTTGTTAAGCCACTGATAATTGGGACTTTGTATATATTACAATGTTTTGTTTAATTTTAGTTCTGTGTCAAAAACAAGTAGAAATGCTCAATTCCCCACTCAAAATCCCAGCACATTTTCACTTTGAGAAAGTAGGTTTTCATTTGTTCAGCTATAAGAAAGGATGATTATTTTAAATAATATAAATGTCTCCTTCCAGGACTAATATTCTGTGATTCTATTATTTTTATATAAACAAAACCAGTTTAACAGATGGAAGCTGTTGACAGACTCTTGTTTAGCACCATTATTATCCATTTTCACATTCAAAGTTCCTATTTTAATATGGAATTTGTTAGACTTAGAGTCTACTAAGATATTAACTAAATTCTGTTACCTGAAAAATCATTATGACAGATAGCTACCATTATAGAACCAAATCAAAATCTATAGATACAATAGAATAAAAATACTACTAAAACTGAATAAGCAAACTGCATTTCATGACCCTTACTTGACCTACTAAATGTCTGTATTTTTCAACAGTGGTGGTAAATCTGATTTGCCACAGGGTTGGTGAAGAGATTATAGTATGCAATTACTAAAAATCATGTTTTTACATTAAGTTCCAAATTTCAAGTACTACATATTAGCAGACTCAGGCTATACAAACTTAGTAGCACATTTTAAAATTATACAACTGCTATATTATAATAGCATTTTATTCCTGGTTGCATATAATAAACTAAAAAGTCAAGATCTAAATATTATATTATTGCATTGGAAGATATAAACATAATGAAAATGGATTATTGAAGCTATATTCTATGCATGTTTTTCTCACTTATTCTGAGAGAGGAAAAGGAAGAAAGAAAAGAGTGCTTTTACTCTGTTTTCTCATGCTGCTATTGCAAAACCACATTACTTTAAAACATGGAATAGAAAGAAAAGTTGAGAGGTAACTAGGTAGCTTTGTACTTCATTTTATTTTTAAGATAATGGACCAGGTGTAGTGGTTCGTACCTGTAATCCTAGCACTTTCGAAGGCTGAGGTGGGAAGATTACTTGAGCCCAGGGGTTTGAGGCTGCAGTAAGCTAGAATTGTGCCTCTACAACTCCAGCCTGTGCAACACAGTGAGATACTGTCTCAAGAAAGAAAGAAAGAAAGAAAGAAAGGAAGGAAGGAAGGAAGGAAGGAAGGAAGGAAGGAAGGAAGGAAGGAAGGAAGGAAGGAAGGAAGGAAGGAAGGAAAGAAAGAAAGAAATTGCAGAACCCTCACTGTAGATGAACTACTGTAATAGTAAGAAAGGCCAAGTGGAAGCCCCTGAAACTGCTCCCTAATAATGTCTAATATAATAAACCAAAAACCTGTGACATTTTAGTGAAATGACAGAGTTTAGAGCCTCCCTCAAAACTTTAAAGAATGCAAGAATGGTCCGGGCGCGGTGACTAACACCTGTAACCCTTGCACTTTGGGAGGCTGAGGCGGGCAGATTGCCTGAACTCAGGAGTTTGAGACCAGCCTGGGCAACAGGGTGAAACCCCATCTCTACTAAAAAACACAAAAAATTAGCCAGGCACAGCAGCATGTGCCTGTAATCCCAGCTATTTGGGAGGCTGAGTCAGGAGATAGAACCAGGAGATGAACCCAGGAGATAGAATTTGCAGTGAGCCAAGATCATGCCAGCCTGGGCAACAGGGCAAGACTCTGTCTCTAGAAAAACAAAAACAAAAACAAAAAAGAATGATGATCCCTGTGATATTTCCATTTAACAGATTTAACAATTTTAATTTTTTTTCTTAATTTTTCTTTTTCTTCTTTTTTTTGGGACAGAGTCTAGCTCTGTCTCCCAGGCTGGAGTGCAGTGGCGTGATCTCAGCTCACTGCAACCTCCGTCTCCTAGGTTCAAGCAATTCTGCCTCCATCTCCTGAGTGCTGGGATTACAGACATGCACCACCACACCTGGCTAATTTTCGTATTTTTAGTAGAGATGGGGTTTCACCATGTTGGCCAGGCTGGTCTAGAACTCCTGACCTCAGGTGATCTGCCCACCTCGGCCTCCCAAAGTGCTGGGATTACAGGTGTGAGCCACTGTGCCTGGCCTTTTTTTCTTAATTTTCTTAACCTCTGCCTGCTGGGTTCAAGTGATTCTCATGCCTCAGCCTCCAGAGTAGCTGGGATTCCAGGCACACACCACCACACTTAGCTAATTTCTGTATTTTTAATAGAGACTGGGTTTCACCATGTTGGCCAGACTGGTCTCCAACTCCTGCAGTCAAGTAATCTGCCCGCCTCAGCCTCCCAAAGTGCTGGGATTACAGGCATGAGCCATCACACCTGGCTTCAAATGTCCTTGCTCTAAGATCATTTGGTGGCAAGGAACAGTCTCTCGAGCTAGCTTAAACACAATGAGGGTGGCAGAGGGAGATGTTTTTAAGAACACAAAAATCTCACTGAAAAGTTAGAAACCGAGGGACAGAAAAAGGACAGCCAGCCATCATGAGGACAGAAAGTGTGAAATTATTTTCTGAGGCTGTTCTCTCTCTAGGGTTGTCTATTATTTTGGCTTCATTCTTACAGCTTCCACTGCTTGTAACTGGCCCAACATGAGTGTTCAGCTCCATCCTACAGGATCATTTAGTTCAAGGGTCCATTAGCATCTGACTCAGTCTTAGTACAAAATCCTTAGAAATAAATGGATTAGTTCTTGGGTCAGTGTTTTACCCTTGGTCTGATCATCTATTACTGGTGTGGGGTCATGTTCTGCAAATATGGCTATCTAGGCTTCTTGAGGATATGTGGATGTAAAACGATTTTAGAATGGGTATGAGTTGGGCTAAATACACTGTGGTAACAACCTTGGCCTAGCAAACATAAAGATGGGATGAACATCCTTTTCTTCTGTGACACTTAAAAAGAGTCTGTAGCACTGACCTGGTCCTTGGTATAACCTTTTATTTTTTCAGTGTATGCTCTTTTCTAACAACTGTAATACCGTGGAGGTAGGGATTATTTTCTCTGACTCCTCAGAGCACCAATTCAAGGTTTCTCAACACTATGGGCCTGGGAATGACTTATTGCTGAGGTAAACTGCATCCATAATGTTTTTGATGAGCTATACTTACCTACAGTTGGCTGATCTTTTCTACATGGGGTTCCCAGAGGCATGTGACAGGTTTTTCTTTTTGTTACAGTAAAATATACATAAAGTTGACTCGGCACAGTGGCTCATGCCTGTGATGCCAACACTTTGGGTGGCCAAGGCAGGCAGATTGCTTGAGCCCAGGAGTTCAAGACCAACCTGGGCAACATGGCAAAACCCTGTCTTTACCCAAAAAAAAGTACAAAAATTAGCTAGGCATGGTGGTACACGCCTGTAGTCCTAGCTACTTGGAAGGCTGTGGCAGGAGGATCACTTGAGCTCAGGAGGCAGAGGTTGCAGCAGGCCAAGATCAAACCACTGCAGTCCAGCCTGGGTGACAGAGCAAGACCCTGTCTAAAAAACAAAAACCACACACACACACACACACACAAATGATATATATAGTTTATCATTTTAACCAATTTTGAGTATACAATTCAGTAGCATTAAATATATTCATATTGTGCAAACATCATGACTATCCATCTCCAGAACTTTTTCATCCATTCCAAATTCAAACTCTGTACTCATTAAATAATAACTCTCCATTCTGCATTCCCCTTCTACCCCCTAATAATTCTTTCTGTCTCTATGAATTTGATCATTCTAAGGCAGGGGTCCCCAGCTCCCAGGCCATGACCCATAATGATCTGTGGCCTGTGAGGAACCAGGCTGCACAGCAGGAGGTGAATGGAGGGTGAGTGAGCAAAGTTTCATCTGTATTTACAGCTTCTCCCCGTTGCTCACATTACTGCCTGAGCTCTGCCTCCTGTTAGATCAGTGGCACCATTAGATTCTCACAGAAGCGTGAACCTGTTGTGAACTGCACGTGCGAGGGATCTAGGTTGTGTGCTCCTTATGAGAATCTAATGCCTGATAATCTGTCACTGTCTCATATCACCCCCAGATGGGACAGTTTAGTTGCACGAAAACAAGCTCAGGGCTCCCACTGATTCTACATTATGGTGGTTGTCTAATTATGTCATTATATATTACAATGTAATAATAATAAAGTGCACAATAAGTGTAATGCATTTGAACCATCCCCCTGCATGCCCCCACTGGTCTGTGGAAAAACTGTCTTCCATGAAACCGGTTCCTGGTGCCAAAAAAGTTGGGGACCACTATTCTAAGGTACCTCATACAAGTGGAATCATATAACCTTTGTTGTTTTATGTCTCACTTATTTCACTTAGCATAATGTTTTCAAGGTTCATCCATGTTGTAAGATGTGTCAAAATTTCCTTCCTTTTAAAGGCTGAAAAATATTCTGTTGCATGTACATACCATATTTTATCTATCCATTCATCCATCAATGAGCACTTGAGTTGCTGTTGTAAATAATGCTGCTATGAACATTGGTGTACAAATATGTTTGAGTCCCTGCTTTCTTTTTTTTTACAGCAAGTCTTTTCATTTTTATTACTCAAAAAAGTTTCATTTTTTATTTAGCTTTCTGACTCTGTGCTTGTGCCTTCAACACTTTCACAACGATTTTCTGCCCCTCGATAAGGAAAGCACGCTTGATCCTGTCACGAACACATTTAGCACACATAGAACCACCATAGGACCTGCTGACATGTTTCTTTGTTTTGGACAATCTCATAAGAACTTTGGGTCTTACAGCATCTTATGGCACTAACCCCTCAAAGCCTGCCTGAGCACACGCCACATGCTGATTTTGGTGCTTTCCCAACCTTCTTGGTATAAACGTAAACAATTCTATTACCAGGGGTCCAGGACAGCCTAGTTTTGTTAGAGGCTGTATTGTAGGAAAGCCTACATTGGTATGTCAAATGCTGGACCATTTTGAGTGCCCCTATGCCAGCTCAAAAGACTGCTCCTGAGAGCTCTAGGCTTCCTCAGCTCCTCGGATGGCAGCCGATTGTGGGCGAGTCCCTGCTTTCAATTCCTTTGGATATATACCTAGAGATAGAATTGTTGGATCATATGGTAATTCTATATTTAATTTTTTTTTTAAGAGAGACAAGATTTCACCATGTTGGTCAGGCTGGTCTTGAACTCCTAACTTCAGGTGATCCACCCACCTCAGCCTCCCAAAGTGCTGGGATTACAGGCGTGAGCCACCGCACCCGGCCTACATTTAATTTTTTGAGGACCCTCCACACTGTTTTCCAAAGTGGTTGTACCATTTTACATTCCCACCAGCAATATACAAGGGTCCCAATTTCTCTACATCCTGACACTTATTTTTCATAATAACCTTCCTTATAAGTGTGAAGTGCTAGCTCATTGTGGTTTTCATGTGCATTTCCCTAATGATTAGTGATTCCAAGTATCTTTTCATGTGCCTACTGGCTATCTGTATATCTTTGGAGAAACGTCTATTTAAGTCCTTTGCCAACCTGTTTTTTAACTTATTTTTGGAGACAGGGTTTACACTGTTGCCTAGGCTGGAGTACAGTGGTCTGACCATGGCTCACTGCAATCTTTGCTACCTGGGATCAAGCAATCCTCCCATCTCAACCTACCAAGTAGCTAGGACCACGGGTATGTGCCACCACACCTAATTTTTAATTTTTTTTGTAGGGATGAGGTTTCACTATATTGCCCAGGCTGGTCTCAAACTCCTCAGCTCAAGTGATCCTCCTACCTCAGCCTCCCAAAGTGCTGGGATTATAGGCATAAGCCACAATGCCCTGCCTTTGTGACCACTTTTTAATTGGGTTTTTAGATGGAGTCGTAGATGTTCTTTTTTTTTTTTGAGACAGAGTTTTGCTCTTGTTGCTCAGGCTGGAGTGCAATGGTGCAATCTCAGCTCATTGCAACCTCTGCCTCCTGGGTTCAAGTGATTCTCCTGCCTCAGCCTCCTGAGTAGCTGGGATTACAGGCATGTGCCACCATGCCCAGCTAATTTCATATTTTTAGTAGAGGTGGGGTTTCTCCATGTTTGTCAGGCTGGTCTTGAACTCCCCACTTTAGGTGATCTGCCTACCTCAGCTTTCCAAAGTGCTGGGATTATAGGCTTGAGCCACCATGCCTGGCTTAGACATTCTTTATATATTCTGAATATTAATTCCTCATCAGATACTTGATTTGCAAATATTTTCTCCCCTCCTATGGGTTGCTTTTCTAATTTGTTTTTAGAGAGAGGGTGTTACTCTGCCACCCAGGCTGGAGTGCAGTGATCGTAGATCGTTGTAGCCTCAAATTCCTTGGATCAAGAGATCTCCCCACCTCAGACTTTGGAATAGCTGGGACTACAGGTACATATCACCATGCCTGCCTTTTCTTTTTTGTTTTACTTTTTTGTAGAGACAGGGTCTCACTATGTTGCCCAGGTTGGTCTCCAACTCTTGGCTTCCTGCCTCAGCTTCCCAAAGTGCTGGGGTGATTACAAGTATGAGCCACTATGCCGAGCTGCTTTTCTCTTTCTAGTGTCCTTTGTACATTTTGAATTTTGATGTAATGCAATTTATCTACTTTTTTTTTTCTTTCATTCCTGTGCCTTTTGGTGACACATTGAAGCAATCATTGCCAAACTTAGTTTCATGAAACTTCCCTTTCTTCCAAGTTTTTTGTTTCTGTTTTGAGATGGAGTTTCACTGTTGTTGCCCAGGCTGGAGTCTAATGGCATGACCTTGGCTCTTTGTAACCTCCATCTCCCAGATTCAAGAGATTCTCCTACTTCACCCTCCCAAGTAGCTGGGATTGCAGGCGTATGTCACCATGTCTGGGTAATTTTTTTGTATTTTTAGTAGAGATGGGGTTTCACCACGTTGGCTAGGCTGGTCTCAAACTCCTGACTTCAGGTGATCTGCCCGCCTCAGCCTCCCAAAGTGCTGGGATTACAGGCATGAGCCACTGCATCCAGCTTTTTTTTTTTTTTTTTTTTTTTTAGATGGGGGTCTCACTCTATGGCCCAGACTTGAGTGCAGTGGCACAATCACAGCTCACTGCAGCCTTGACCTCCCCAGGCTTAGGTGATCCTCCCACTTAAGCTTCCTGAGTAGCTGGGCCTCTGGGACTACAGGCAGGCACCACCATGCTCAGCTAACTTTATTTTTTGTAAAGATGAGGTTTTGCCATGTTTCCCAGGATAGTCTTGAACTCCTAGGCTCAAGGGATCTTCCTTCCTCAGCCTCCCCAAGTACACGGATTACAAGCATGAGCCACCTTCCCCGGCCCTCTTTTAAGTTTTATATCTTAGATTTTGGTCTTTGATCATTTTGAGTTTCTTTTTTTTCAGATGGAGGATTGTTCTGTTGCCCAGGCTGGAGTGCAGTGGTGCAATCTTGGCTCACTGCAACTTCTGACTTCTGGGTTCAAGCGATTCTTCTGCATCAGCCTCCCAAGTAGCTGGGATTACAGGTACCTACCACCATGCCTGGCTAATTTTTGTATTCTTAGTAGAGACAGGGTTTCACCATGTTGGCCAGGCTGGTCTCCAACTCCTGATCTCAAGTGATCTGCCCGCCTCAGCCTCCTTCCAAAGTGCTGGGATTACATGTATGAGCCACCGCACCCAGCCTCGTTTCGAGTTAACTTTTGTATATGATGTAAAGTATCTGTCATTCTTTTGCATGTGGATATCGTTTTCCCAGTGCCATTTGTTGAAGACTGTTTTCCACGGAATGGTCTTGGCACCCTTCTTGAAAATCATTTGGTCCTACATGTGAGGGCTCATTTCTGGCCTCTATTTTATTCCATTGGTCTATGTATGTCTTTATGCCCAGTACCACATTGTTTTGATTGCTGTAACTTTCAAGTAAATAAGCTTTCAAATCAGGAAGTTTAAGTCCTCCAACTTTGTGGTTCAAGTCTTTTGGCTATTCTGGGTCTCGAGATTCCATATGAATTCTTGGATGGGTTTTTCTATTTCTTCAAGAAACATCATTGGGATTTTGACAGGGATTGCACTGACTTTGCAGATCACCTTGAGTAGTATTGACCGCCTAAGTCTTCCAATGTATGAACACAAGATGTCTAATTATTTGTCTTAATTTCTTCAGTGATGTTTTATAGTTTTCAGTGTACATATCGTCACTGTACACCACTGGTTAAGTTTATTTCTAAGTATTTTATTCATATTGATGCTATTGTAAATGGAATTGTTTATTTCCTTTATGGATTATTCCTTGTAAGTGTATACAAATGCAATTGAGGCTGGGTGCGGTGGCTCACACTTGTAATCACAGCCCTTTGGGAGGCCTAGGTGGGCGGATCATGAGGTCAAGAGATCGAGACCAGACTGGCCAACATGATAAAACCTCATTTCTACTAAAAATGCAAAAATTAGCTGGGTGTGGTGGCATGCGCCTGTAGTCCCAGCCACGCGGGAGGCTCAGGCAGGAGAATTGCTTGAACCCAGGAGGTGGAGGCTGCGGTGAGCCAAGGCCACACCACTTCACTCCAGCCTGATGACAGAGTGAGACTCTGTCTCAAAAAAAAAGAAAAAGAAAAAGAAAAAGAAATGAAATTGAGGTCACGGTGGTGGCTCATGCCTGTAGTTCCAGCACTTTAGGAGGTCAAGGTGGGTGGATCGCGAGCTCAGGAGTTTGAGACCAGCCTGGCCAACATGGCAAAACCGTTTCTACTGAAAATACAAAAAAGGTAGCCAGGTGTGGTGGCACATGCCTGTAATCCCAGCTTCTCGGGAGGCTGAGGCAGGAGAATTGCTTGAACCTGGGAGGCAAAGGTTGCAGTGAGCTGAGACTGCATCGCTGCATTCCAGCCTGGGCCACAGAGTGAGACTCCCTCTCAGGAAAAAAAAAAAAATGCAATTGATTTTTGTGTGTTGATTTTGCATCCTGCAAACTTGGCTGAATTCAATTATTAGCTTTTAAAAAAATTTTTCTTTTTGAGACAAGAGTTTTGTTCTTGTTGCCCAGGCTGGAGTACAATGGTGGGATCTCAACTCACTGCAACCTCCACCTCCCAGGTTCAAGCGATTCTCCTGCCTCAGTCTCCTGAGTAGCTGGGATTACAGGCACCCACCACGACTGGCAATTTTTTGTACTTTTAGTAGAGACGGGGTTTCACCATGTTGGCCAGGCTGGTCTCAAGCTCCTAACCGCAAATGATCCATCCACCTAGGCCTCCCAAAGTTCTGGGATTATAGGAGTGAGCCACCGTGCCCATCTATTAGTTTTGTTTTTGTTTTTTGATACAGAGCCTCATGGTCACCCAGGCTAGAATGCAGTAGTGTGATCTCAGCTCACTACAACCTCTGTATCCCAGGTTCAAGTGATTCTCATGCCTCAGCCTCCCAAGTAGCTGAGACTGCAGGTATCCATTACATCTGGCGAATTTTTTGTATTTTTAGTAGAAATAAGGTCTCACCATGTTGGTCTGAAACTTCTGACCTCAAGTCATCTGCCTGCCTCTGCCTCCCAAAGTGCTGGGATTACAGGTATGAGCCACCACACCCATCCTCCTTTATTAGTTCTAACAGTTTTTCTGTTGAATAGTTTGATTTTAAACACAGAAAAAGCATGGCTGCAAGGTAAATTCACTACCTTGTTCAAGTTTATACAATATTTTTCTTTTCTTTTTTTTTTTGAGACGGAGTCTCACTGTGTCAGCCAGGCTGGAGTGCAGTGGCATGATCTTGGCTCACTGCAACCTCTGCCTCCCGGGTTCAAGTTTGAGACTCCATCTCAAAATAAAAAGGTGGCAAAATTTTAAGAAACACCAGTATCAGCTGGGCGCAGTGGCTCACACCTGTAATCCCAGCACTTTGAGAGGCCGAGGTCGGTGGATCACCTAAGGTCGGGAGTTCAAGACCAGCCTGACAAACATGGAGAAACCTCATCTCCACTAAAAATACAAAATTAACCAGGTGTGGTGGCACATGCCTGTAATCTCAGCTAATCAGGAGGCTGAGGCAGGAGAATCGCTTGAACCTAGGAGGCAGAGGTTGCGCTGAGCCAAAATGGTGCCATTGCACTCCATCCTGGGGAAGAAGAGGGAAACTCCATCTCAAAACAAACAAACAAAAAAACACCAGTGTCAAAAGATCAACATACATAACCCAACAATTTTTGCCTAAATGCTATGAAACATCCTGAAGTATGCAAAGTATTTCATTATTAACTTTATAAAAGTCATCCTGAATTCATGCAAAAATTACAAACCCCACTTATTTAAAGAAGAAAATCCTAACTTAGATCCTGAACAATCCTTATGACAGGTTAATATTGAGTGACATTAATTGGTGAGAATATCTGACTGGAGAGACTATGTAAACATAATTTTCACTTCAATAAATATTTGTTGAGTGGTATGGGCTGATGAGTTTAGACTCTGGGATTTGATAGCTTTTGATTAGAATCTTGGTTCCCTTACCAATTAGTTGTTTGGCCTTTTGGCAACTTCCCTAAATTATTTTTTGTTCTTCTCCAAGACAGGGATTATAGACTGGGTGCAGTGGCTCATGCCTGTAATCCCAGCACTTTGGGAGGCTAAGGTGGGCATATCACTTTGAGGTCAGGAGTTCAAGACCAGCCTGGCCAACATGGTGAAACCCCATCTCTACTAAAAATACAAACATTAGCTGGGTGTGGTGGTGGGTGCCTGTAATCCCAGCTACTCGGGAGAGGCTGAGGCAAGAGAATGGCTTGAACTTGGGAGGCAGAGGTTACAGTGAGCCGAGATTGTCCCACTGTACTCCAGCCTGGGTGATAGAGACTCCATCTCAAAAACAGACAAAAGATAAGGATTATATCTGCCCCACCGGATTGAGAATTAAGTAACTTTGTATTCAATAGTGAGTAGTCAAAGAAACATTAGATATGATGATGTTGAATAGACTACTTTCACATTATGAGAAAGTAAAAAGAAAATCAAATAATCTTAATACTCTACTATGGCAAAAGAATAGTAGGTTGGAAGTAAATATAAGGACATGCTCAGATATAAAATTTAGGTAGCTGGCTCCTGTGTAGTGGGCTGGAGAGAATGAATCATAAACAAAACTATTAAGAAAGCTGTAATAATCTAGGCAAACTCTATGTTTTGGAATACAGGCTGAACTGGAGTGTTGTTCTACAGAGGTTGAAATGTAGTGTAGAATGGAGCCTTTCTGTGCCTAGAACCATGAGCTTTGGAAAATTTCCTAAGCCATAGCTTAGGAGATAACACACTTTAATCATCTTTCACCTTCATCTTCACCACTTAGGGGATTCTAAGAAATCGTTTGACTCTTATAGGTACCATTTTACAGATAAAACTGAGGCTCAGAGAGCAAGGCCATCATTGCATTATTAATGGGGGGCATTATTCACATTGTAGTCTATGAAAATGGCACCTTCTGGAACACAACAAAAATAAATGATGGCTCCCAAAGTTGTGCACTGCAGCAGCCCTGTCAGAAAGGTTATAACATAATGGTATATAGCAGAATTGATCTCTTATCTAAAAACTTGTGCTTTTCCCACTATACCATACCATCTCTTACCATGGTATCGTATTTATGGGTATGTAGCATACCTAGGGTTAAACACTGAATTAAAACAAGAAACCAACACATCCCAGATACAGGTTTTTCATAAGAACTTCATAGGCTTAGTGAATTTCATGGAATCCTGTAAGCACCAGCTACTTAACAAATTAAGGTGCTTAATGTATTCTTAAACCATTACTTAATAGGAAAAATAAGGGTAAAACTGATAGAAGAGCCCAACCATTTACTTTAGACTTGTCCAAAACAGGTGAGAAGCTTTACAAAAAAACCTCAAAGGACTAACAAAAATTAAGATCATACATCAATTTTTCTGTAGACGTTTCTTGAATCATCCCAAAACTTTTAAGGTCAATTTCCCCCACAAAATGCTTTTATCATTGTTATCTTGGCAAAAAATACCTAACCTTAGTAAAAAGCACATATTTAACAACTAGTTCTTTAAATATAAAAAAAAACTAATTCATATTTATGCCAACAACACTACAATTAACAAAAGTTTCACCCAAAGTCTCTTACCCTGTCTACCCACACTGGAGGGAGGAACATGTCTTTGTGGAGAGGATTTCTTTGAGACCCTATGCTTTGTTCAGGAAAGGGGAAGATACAAAAATATAGAACAATTGGTTCATTATATGCAAAAGAGGCCAGCCACTAAGAATTGTTATCAATAAGATAAAAGGGAATAATGGCCAGAGATCCTTAGATAAGTAGCTAAAATGTGGTCAAAAGCAGAAGAGGAAGAAGCAAATATGCAAACATTTTATGGGTATTAATAAAGACATCTCTGAACAAATAAAATCCCTTCCTTGAAAAAACTTCAAATGAGATTCACAGAACTGCAGAAGCAGAAGAAACTTCTGACTTAGAAACATCTCATTTGGGCTGGGTGCAGTGACTCATACCTGTAATCCCAGCACTTTGGGAAGCTGAGGCGGGTGGATCACCTGAGGTCAGGAGTTTGAGACCAGCCTGGCCAACATGGTGAAGCCCTGTCTCCACTAAAAATATAAAAATTAGCTGGGTGTGGTGGCGGGCGCCTGTAGTCCCAGCTACTCTGGAGGCTGAGACAGGAGAATTGCTTGAACCTGGGAGGCAGAGTTTGCAGTGGGCTGAGACCGCAACATTGCAGTCCAGTCTGGACAACAAGAATGAAACTCTGTCTCAAAACAAACAAAAAAACCAACAACAAAAACAAATAAACAAAACATCTCATTTGACCAATGATAAATTTCAGAGTAGTCAGATGACCTGTCTAGGGTCGCATAATTAATGCCAGAATCTTGATTAGGATACAAGTCTCCTAGCTTCCAAGTGTGCGTTTCTTTTATGTGCTATACCACCCATTATTTATCTGCCCCTAACCACTTGAAGCAGTTTCCCTAACTCTCTCTGCCTCTACAGTGTGCCCCCTTTGGGACAATTAGAGAAATAATTCTGGACTATGTAGACCATGTAGAGCTACTGACTAACAATGGATGAGACATTATTTCAAACAATTACTGCACTAATATTCATTTACAGTTGGAGAGTAGAGGAATAATATAAAAGGAAATTCTGTACACAACAAGAGAAGCACAAGAGGAAATATTCTCCTCTTTTGTATCTGTTATTTTATTCTGTTAAGTCCATATATGATATAAAACACAACAGGAAAAACGAACAAATGTATAAAATAAATTGAGGTGTTTGGATGAAAAAAATACAAGAGCTTTGCCTTCATGTCTATAGATCTCTTAATATATTGTTGGTCTTGCATGTTAGATATCAAATAAAGATATCTAGCTTGACGCAAAAGTTAGTAGCTGCAAGGTGAAGCTGTATTAGTGTGATGATGGGCCAGGAAATGATATATTTTCTAAATTCTATCCTTAAATATTGGCTATAACAAATGCTGGTATAGCAAAACGCAAGCTTTTATTAGACAGCAAAAGGGAAACTTGAGTGAATGAATGCAACTTACCTCCAAGTCCCCTTAAAGGAGTTAAAAAATAAATAAATACTGTGTTTTACCAGTGCTCCCCCCAAAGCATTATTCTAAGCATGCAGGAGGGTAGAGTAAGCAGCTACAATAATAAGATCCAACCCAGAGGTAGGTTCAAGGCCAAGAGTAGGAGAGTGGCTGAGGAAATCCTCCTCGGGCCAGTACCATTTCATAGAATGCCCATTTGTGCTGGGGGATGAGTCTATGGCCTATTTTCTTCTCATTCAAAAGGACATTCCCAATTTCGACCTTGCTGAAAAAGAGGCATTTTTGTACCTGCTATTAAGAACAGCTAGGATATAGGATAAGGCTGGGATAAAATTATTTAGCAAGCACATGCTAGCTATTCTAGTTTGAAATCTACCAAACTGTAGGCCGGGCATGGTGGCACACACCTGTAATCCCAGCACTTTGCGAGCCCGAGGCTGGTGGATTACCTGAGGTCAGGAGTTCAAGAACAGCCTGACCAACATGGAGAAACCCCATCTCTACTAAAAATACAAAAATTAGCCGGGTGTGGTGGCACATGCCTGTAATCCCAGCTACTCAGGAGGCTGAGGCAGAAGAATTGCTTGAACCCAGGAAGTGAGGGTTGCAGTGAGCCGAGATTGTGCCATTGCACTCCAGCCTGGGCAACAAGAAAAAAGAAAGAAAGAAAACTGTAAA